>CAIGRS010033937.1:0-25865 GCA_903798395.1 Fraxinus floribunda
TTTTTTTTTTTAACGCACAAAAAGATAAATTTTGTAATCCTTTCAATATATATTAATAGTAAATCATCATCTTGGTCAATTCCCCTTATTAAAAAATCAAGGCCGATCGACACCAAGTAGATCAAACCAAACATCTCATAATATATAATTGTCTTATATAAGATTCGACATTGAGTATACTTTGTGCCCTATCAAACTAAATAATACCAACATTCAACAAACATTTATGTCTCAACTTACTACCAACCCAACACTTAATATTCAAATCAAATTATCCCAAGTCTTTTAATTTAATGAAGTTTTCGACAAAAAAAAAAATAAAAACAAAATCAAAGATAAGACGCCGCAAGAGAATATTAAACAATATAATTGAACTTAATCATTTCCCCTTCTTTAATAAATAGAATGCTTTCGATATATTGAATTAAATAAAATTGAATATGATAAACAAAAAATGCATGTAATAAAATTTATAGACAATATTTTTATTCTATATGCCTTTATCCATCACAACGAATTTGGATGAGACGCCTCAAGAGAATAGTTAAAAGGTGCATGCATATGAACATATCTTGGATCAACTTGTTGCACAAGCTTCTTTGATGAGATTCTTCTTTGAGGCGATAGCAACTACATAAATGAATATTGCTACTAAAGAATGGAGAGTGTAGCTATTTTATGAACATAGATCTTGTAGACAAGTTTAACGGAATTGGTCTCAATTCTCAACGTTGGTATCAGAGTACGTCAGATCGCTCAGGGTGTTCGAGCATGAAAAATATATGTCAGGTGACATGGAGAAATTTGATAGAAAAATCAATTTTAGTTTGTGATAAGTCAAGGATGCGTGGATTTAGTTAAGAGTACTGCGTGTTATTTTGGAAGGAAGACCAACTCGATTAAGTATGGATAATCCGGTCACATCATGCAAAATTGTTCAAAACATGGAGTATACTCGGCTTATTGTTTGGACTCGGATGGACAATGTGTCTCACTTTATGGGAGGCGATGATTGTGTTTGAGTAAGATATTTATATCCTGATGGCATATCGCAATTGTCATGAATGAGTGTGTTACTACTATCGGGTTCACATGTTTGCACTTGCACATGGGTATTAGCTTGACATTGATGCAAGTTATGTAGTGAAATTGATGTCAATGGTTCATGAGCTCCTAGGGATTGCGCCATGAGTTGATGAAAATTTTAGAACTCGTTAAATATAAGTGATAATACCCGTATGGTGGAGTACGTTAACTCTCTATTTTGAGAACTGAGATTGTCAAAGTTTATCCATTGTTGTGATCTGGAGTGGCACAATAGATGATAAAGTTTTGGCGTTTTTTTTTCTTTAATTTGTGGGTTGGGGTGGACTGGAGGGTGAAGATTGTTGCCTCAAAACCGTCAAAAGTTAAAATGCCTGAATTGTAAATATGATATATAAATTTAGGAAAAATCTATTTGTACCTACTTTTTTACATAATCGACAAATGATGCCCCCTATTGGGGGGGTGGCTGGGCCCATTGTAAATATGGGGGGCGCCACTTGTCGATTATGTAACTCATTATGTTAAAAATTTTGTACATCTAGCATAACTCATAAATTTATGGTGATCTGAAGTTAACTTTCGTAATTGTTTGTCCTTTGTTTTGATTTGGATACAAAGATTGTATCTTGACAATATAGCAACAATTATTACAATCTTGGATTTGGTGAGGTAGAAATTCCATATGACTGTACACATTTTTTCCATGTGGTGAAAAGCTTTTCTCTATATTTCTATATATTCTTTCTCTGAACAAATATTTTGTAGACAAGTGTAAGGAAATTTGCACAATTGCCAGCGGCTTCTTCATCATAAATTCCATTATATTACTCATTGGTACACATAATTGTATTGTCTAATCATCTCATCTATAAATCTAAACTATTATAGAAAAGTCGTATGTCTTCAGTTAAATCATGTTTCAACACGTGCCCTCACATGCAGACAGAGTTTATTTTAATTGAACCCGTGCAAAGGTTCAAGTGACGGCAAAACTTGAACTCAATATTTTGTAACACTAGTTTGTTGTCAATCATCTTATTGAAAAAAAATAAAAAAAAATTAAGCTAATAAATAAGAGACGCGTATTCTCATCCAAATCCAACACGCAAAATTATTAAAGATTATGGAAAACGAAAAGTCTAAAAGAAGAAATAAAGATGAAAAAGGAAATGGCTGAAGATGGGACAGAACATGCTAAATGTATCTTATGAAAGAAGAAATAAAATTAACTAATTGATACTTATCTTCCAGCTTTGTGACTTAAAACAGTGTTATACAACACTTACACACACAAACATACAAAATTTTGAAGTTGATGTCGGGGGACCTTCCCCTCGGCCCTTTGCAGGCATCAATAATGTGAGTAGTACGAAAAAGAAAGTCGGAAGAACTTGATATTAATTTGGGCTCGATATTCACGACGTCCATTTTTTGGTGTTATGATAAGAAATGGTGGATCAATAGTTTTTCTCTTTTTTTCCTCTAATTATGCCACAAGTCTAATATATATTATTAATTTTCGCAATTGCTAGCAACGTGAAAACAAATGAGAGTTGTTTGGGGTACAGGATGGGGGTTCACGATACCTCACAATAGAGGGGATGGGATTTTTTTGAAATTTTTTATTACTATGGGTCTCGCATTGACCCTTGTGAAGATAGGTAACACTTCTGTGAAATGAATTTCTGTACATATCTAAACAAATTGTGCTCTATGTTTGAATTGATCTAGGTTATATATATGGCCACGAGTAATTTCTACAATTTTCTTCTTATGAAAGTCAAGGGAATTGGAGAGCACATAATTCAACATTTTTAAAAATAAAATTAGAATACCCCTATTAAAAAATAATTAAAAATGAAATATAAATCCTTTTATTATTATTTGCCCTAATGTGCTTGTAAAATAAATACTACGACAATAATTTTTTGTACTACTAGAGCTTCCGATCTGTTCTCATAATTTCTTTATTTAGAAAGGGTCTAACTTATATTATGTTAGAAGTTTAAGGAGTTAGGGTGCACTTATCATAAGACTCGATAATCGTAGTATAACCCTGGTTTGACCTTTAGTTTTAAATCTCACGTTTTTGTCTAATTTATTTTCAATCACATATTTTATTAAACTCACAATTTTTTTTCAATTTCTCAATCACATATTTTATCAACTTTTATCAAAATATAGTAAAACTAAATCGAAGATAAATTGAATAGCAATGAGGAAGAATATATACATACTAAAATAAATTAACTGCAATAAAAGATTTACAATATATTTTTTGACTAACGTATGTAATGTTTTGACTAGAAAAAGCAAATATCTAGAAATTTGGACAAAGTTGGAAAGGATCTGCTTAGGATCTGGTCTTATTTGGTCGGTCCAAGTTGTCTTGTAGCATCCACCATCTCTTGTTCTCCATCGCCAGTTTTACTAAGGAATCATTTCATCACCACTTTAATTTGTTTCCTTAATTTGTTCCCTTTTTTGCTCCTGCAAATTCCTAACAACATGAACAGATTCTCATTAGAAAAGTTTCATTAAAAAATGTAACGCGTATACAATTTTCGTAAATAGGTGGCGTAGAAATTTAGTCGGCTTTCTTAGTTAACAAAAGTTGTTGGTTTCTTCGGTTCAACTAGGCCCACAGTAATATTGAGAAATAAAAAAGAAGTTTTTCAATCACTCGTTGGCCCAAACTCATTGTCTAATAGTACTGAGCCGAAGAATATGTAGGTACTTATAATAGAATGGGACCCATCTTGGGGGAAATTGCTTAACCGTCCCCATACTATGATCAAAATTTTCAATATAGAGCGTTGAAGATAACGTTTAAATAATTACACGCCGTCCCTCTTAATAGTTTAAACTTTTAAATGCGATAATCAAAGTCTTTAAGAATCTAATTTATACATGAGAGAGTTTGTTGAGGACTTGCAAACAAATACATGTATCCTTTCCCCAATAACTTAGTCTCTGTTTGGGAAAAAATTATGAACACTTTAATTTAGAAATAAATAAAAATGAGTAGTATATAAGTGAATAGTATTTGTTGATTCATTAAAATGCGTGGTTGAAAATAAAATTTTATCATTTACAAACTATTAATAAATTTTGCCAAATGAAAGGTTAAACTTTAGATGTGACAGTTAAGTAATTTATTTATTTTAATTATGTAGTCTATAAACTCTAATATAGCACAATAATATAATAGGATTGGGTGAAAGTTTGCTAAAATATGGGATTTCCTTAAACATAGTAAAGTAGGACAAAACATCATTTGCAAAGATAATCATCTTTTAATCTATGATTCGCACTAATTAAGAATTAATCATACTTTAATCAGACAATGATTGATTGCTTACCAGATACATTTATGAACACAAATTGTAGCTGATTCCTGGCTGATTAATTGTTTTTTGTCTTTGTTCATCCACTTCCCACAAGAACTGTCCATTTCCCTGAAAATGACATTAAATTCATTTGCACGTTTGGTAAGTGTAAATTAAACAATTCTCGAGATTAAGAATTAAAAAAAGAAATTAAAATCTTGTTCATATTACGTCCGAAAAGATATTCGGCACTTGGCCTGGTTGAAGCAGAAGGATATTAGACGAATTATCCAGTAGAGGGTAGTCATTTGCTGCTGTCTGTGTAGGGCTGAACCGCACGCCACGTAAATTCTGCATGTTTATATGTAACACAGAAAATAATTAAAAATGAAAAAAATATATATATTACTAGAAAAATAAAAACTTTATGTACCTGATCAGGTCTAACCATGAATGATTCCAAGTCCGTTCCGAAGTCGTGGAGCATGGGATTAGTTGAGGTGAGCTTCATCGAGAGAAACTGAATATATATAGTGATACGAAAAATATATATCAATTTTTAAAAATTAATATTGTGTAAAATAATTTAATTTGGAGAATAAAAATTTATACCTCGACTTGATTTTGAAGGGACTGGACATAGTTGATTATTTCATCCAACATAGGGGCCTTCCCAGTTACCTGTTCATCAATCAACCCACATGAAGCTGTCGGATAAAAAACTTCCAACAAATTGAGACTGCCGAATTTGGAGTATAATAAATTTACAAAATTCTACGAGTATAGAGAAGTTACATTCGGTGTATGATGATAACGAGTATGATTAGGAATTTTGAAAGGTAATTTCTTTGTACTCCCCATCCTCGGACGATTTTTTTATTTTTTTTTATTTTTTTTTTATGCATGTATATATATTATTGTTATTATTTATTATGTCCATATTTGGTAGGAATTAAAATTCAGATTTTAATTTAAATCAAAATCAACAATTAATTTTAATTACATTTTTATATGATCCACAACTTTTCAACTGCATATTTCATCAGTTTTTATCAAAATCTACTTAAAATCTTATTTTAATCCTTACCAAACTGAGGTTATTGATAATATTCACCTTGTCACAACCAGGAACAAGAGTTTGGAGAAGCTTCATTCTTTCACTTATTCTTTCCCTTCTCACCTGATATAATTTGAAAAACATATTGTGAAAAATTATATTCCAAATTCTGGTAATTTAATAGGGTGTTTTTTTTTTTTTGTGAAAATTAAGGTAAAAAATATTATGTAATAGAAATGATTAAGAAACAGTGTTTTTTATTACCCTTTCTGCAAGGCTGTGGCTATCTGTTGCTTGGCCCCTTCTTGCTCTTACATGAATGTAGCCTGTCGGAGCCTCTTCTTCTGCCTTTTTCTCGTCTTTCTTTGTCTTCTTTTTCTCTTCGACCTCTTTGCAATTTTTTGGCTTCTTTATTTTGGCTTCTCTCGTATCCTATACACATAAACTAATGATTAGTACACAATACTCGACATGACTGGACTATATAATTAATGGACGGGATTTTAATGTATATGAATATTTGTGTTAAAAAATCGACCTTGGATTGAGCAGAATTTGAAGAAGAAACCACTTTCAATTTCCTCTTCTTGTTGTCCATAAAGGGAATTGGATTTGGTTTTGTTATTGTTGAAGAATTATCCATGCTAACGTTCTTATTTGTGACATGGCTCAAAGAAGGCTCGTTGTCGCTAACTAGAGTCGAGATTTTTGTGCAGCTCTGATCGAGATTTTGAAGAGTTTCCTGCTCATAAAATTGAAAAGAACGCGTGTTCGTAATTTCCTCGAGAGAGCCACACATTTTATTGATGGGAGAGTTTGGCAGATAAACTGATGAGTCGAATTGAAACGAAGAAAAGGCAGCCATTTTTCCAGTGGTGAGAGTAATGGAAGAGAGATTGAATTTGTTGGTCTGAGTGAGAAACTCTCAATAGGTCTGGTTTATATAAAAATGAGGATATGTCCAATGGCTCATTTGCTCTGTATGTTTGACTGAATCATGCTACAGTGCCAGATTTTTTAACATAAAGTTTGGCATAATGCCACATACTATTATATCATTGAACTGTTTTAAATACACACAGTTTTCTTATCAAATCATCTCATGCTACCTCAAGTTATGTCAAAGCATGTATTAAAATTTTCTGTCAAAGTGGCAAAACTCATGCTTGACTAGCTGTCTCTCTCTCTCACACTTCTTATCACGAAAGGTATTTTCAAAATAGTAGCAGAGTATGAATTTTTTTAACGAGGAGCGAAAAATATTGAAATGGCAAAATATACATGCATTTTGTATATATTTAAAATATTCAAGATTTCTAAAATTTCAAAATGTTGAGAGAGCGGCCGCCACCCTACCCCAGCCCCCTCGTGGCTCTGCCAAAGTAAAGCTTAAAGCCCATTTAGTTTTATTAGGTAAATAAAGAAAAAAATAAAAAATAAAATCTATGTATCAATCCTGTATAATTCCTTTTTTTTTACCCCTCGGCTCAGCTCCCGGCTTAAATTAATAGTATTTGAAGCGAATTCTCGAATTTGAAAAGACTCGACTATCCTTCTCCTGTTCACCCTCTGTATATAGTTGAAGGGATGGGTGAAGTTGAAGCTATTGAAGATATGGCCTGAGTTGAAATTTCCAGTCGAATCTATGTCATTTCTACTGGTTGTAATTTTTATTTTTTTATTTCACATTTTTGAGATACGACAGAATATATGTACATGAACGTTCCAACAAGGTCGACACCTCTATAATCCTTATAAGAGAGATGATTGAAGTACAGGGGGAGGGGGTGGTTTAATGCCGGGGCCTGCCGGCCCCTGACTGTGGGGGGGGGGGGGGTTTACATGTGGGGCCTGCCGTGTGAGTGGTCTGGCAGGCCTGGCACTAATGCTCTTGTACTTGGAGCATTAGTGTTCTTATAATATATCAATTCTTATAATATATCAATCCCATTAGTTTTTCAGTAACATCGAAGTGGAAGCATAGAAAAAGATAGATATTCTATAATTAGGTTCACTATATGTATCAAAAATAAGCAAATATGAAAATAAAATCTGGAACTTCTCACTACCAAATAGGAGAAGTGATGCTAGAAACTCTTGATACTAGCGGGTTTGCAATGCAGTTTCCTCACTATAAATAAGAGTAATAACCATGTCCGTTTGAAAATTTGCTAGCTTTATTTATAAAGTAACTACAATTACATGTTAGTTACTTTTTTCGACCATTTATATCATCGAATCTGATGTGAGCACATATCGATTGTGTTACATGTATATAAAAGTTTACATACACATAATATGATGAGATATGATTGGGTCAGAATTTTCAAAATCCAAAAATAATAAATTATTCATTCTATTTTGACATCTCATCTGTATGTAAATAATTATATAGCTACATTATGTACAAATAGCATTAGTCGTGTACATATAGGATGCTTGCAATTTGGAATGGTTATAACAATTATTTGATTTATGTAAGAAATCGATTTTCGGAAAAGTAAATATTCAAGATTCGAATATAACGATAAAAATTGTTTTCCATCTCTAATTCTAACAACATTTTGAGAAATTACTCTCTTGGTTCCTAACGTCTAAGTAGAAAGTTAGTTCTTAATCTTTTAAAATGATACAATTTGGTCATCCATATTTCATTATAACTGTGCAACAATTTCCAATTATGGAAGCATCCATATCTCAATTCAAACTTTTAGTTTCAGTCTCAAGTTAGAGAACGTTACCCCAACTTCGTAAAGTTAGATTTGTTCGGTTTAGGTTTGCATAGCATTTAATAGAAATTTAAATAGTTTTTTCATGAATAAGACTATTAATCACCAGTGGTAATCAACGCCAATTTAGGTGCTTGTCCCCTAATTCGTTTTGTGAAACAATTTAATGTTTTGGATAATGAATTGAGATACGGATTATGTTCATCGATAATAATGAATGACATTACTCTTTTGTCATTGATAACTAATTATGTAAAGGTTTGGTGCATATTTTTTTGTGTAAAAATGCATTTTTACTGTTGATGTGATGGGGAATATGTGGTTGAAAATGAAAGAAAAGTTATTGATGTGAAATAAATAATTATTTTATTGAAAAATGTGTGATTCAAAATGAGCAGAAGAATGAGAATGAGAAAAATAACGTGGCTCAATCAGGGGCATAATAAAAAGTTAGAGACCAATTCATGCGAAGATTCAAAGAAAAAAGAACAAATTAAAGAAAATGTGGTAGCCAACTATGTCAAATCAATTTCTACACCAAATAAAATTACAAAGAAGCAACTGGATAGAGAAGATACGTTGGACAAAAGGCATCATGTTTGAAGGCAGTCCCCCATTCCTACACCCACTCAAACCCCCATTCCCCAACAAAAGAAAATACCTTGTTGTATTGTAATGAGGTGCTTGTGCTCCAATCAAGAGTCATACTGCCATGAATTGTCGTGGGTGAATAAATTCATGAGTTATGCTATATGCACAGTTGGTTTGACAAAAAAATTGACTTGATGAAAAAAAAAAAAAAAGGAAAAAACAATCTGTCAAGCTGTTTTTCATTTTCTGTCAAATTATTTTATTTGCTAAAGTATCTATCAAACTAACTGTACAAATAGCAAAACTGTAAATTCATTTCGTGGCATTTACATATTTTCCACAATTTATGAGCCATACTCCTTAAATGGGGATTTCAAGTACTCCCAAACATGTTTTCATAGTTATAGAACCTGGCTTAGACCGATCGTTCAGGCCGAAAACAGGTGACTCAGGCCCTTGTCAAGGCAAGATAGATTAATTTAATAGAAGTGAAAATTACACTAAGACAGATTTTTAAAGATTGTATTTCAAAAATCAGATATAAAGTTTATTTATTCATAAATCAGATAATAGTTTTGTGTTTTTTGTGGTGATTTGTGGTGGTGCGTCGGTGTTTTGTGGTGGTGTTGACGGGGTTTTGTGGTGGTCTTTCTATCTTCATTGGAACGGCGCCTTAGTGAGCATCAGTGTAGCTGCTGCTCCGGCGATAGCGACTCCATCTTTTTTTTCTTCATTATAACGCCACCTTTGTGAGGCCAGAGCAGTGGCGCTCTAACCGTCACTAATATGAGTCGCAATAGGTTCATTGAACAATTTTGATTGCCATTGCAATAGTTTTGCAATAGTTTATGGTGGTGGTGATGTTGTGGAGTGGTAGGTTGGTGGTGGTGAATGTAGTGGTTTGAGATGATGATTTTGTTGCTGGGAGGTGGTGGTTCGGCAGGGTGGTTTCGATCGCGATGCGGCGGTGGCAGTGGTGAGATGGTTACAAGTGTTGGTGGTGGTTACAAATAATTTGGTTGATTGTGACTAATAATTTAGTTAATGTGTGACCAATAAAGACCAATAGAATAGATAAATTGTAACCAATAAATAATTTGTGACCTAAAATCTTTTTAATTTGTAGTCAATAATTTTGGTAATCTGTGACTTAAATATAAGTTGTGGTCAATTAATTTGATATTTTGTGATCAAGAAATAAGTAGCGACTTATAAAATTTGTAATTTGTGACCAAGGGATAATATGTGGCATATTAATTAGATAAATTTGTGACCTCCAAATTTTTTAATTGTGATCGAGAAAATTATTTTATAATCAATAAATTCAATAATTTGTGATCAAATTGTATAGAATTGTGATTTTATAGTTAATTTAAAAAATATATTTTAATCAATTATTTAAGAAGTAAAATTTAATAAATATCTGATTTTTGAAGTTTAAACATTTATCTTCGTTTTGAAATAGTTATGAATTTTTCCTATACACAAAATCCTACTCGGCAGTGGGGAGACCCTTTGGCCAATTGTTGGTGTAGTGGTTGGTTGGGGTGATGGTGGTGAATTTGGTGGCGGCGGAGAGGTGTTGGTACATTGATGGTTTCTTGTTAATAGGTTTGTGAATGAGCGTTGGTTGGAAATGGTGGTGGTAGCAGTGACAATGGTGGAAGGGTGATGACAATGGTGGAGGTGACGGCGACGGGTATGAGGTGACGGCGATTGTGGGGTGTTGGCGTTTTGGATTTTATTTGTTGGTGCTGGTTGTGGTGGTAAAGTGACGGTTCTGATGATGTTGTAATGGTGGTCATGGTCACAAATGGCGGTGGTAGTGGTGGTGGCTGCGATAGCTGTTGTGACGGTGGTGGCGGCGGTCTCAAATTATTTGGTAGATTGAAACCAATAAATTGGTTAATATGTAATTAATAAATAAAATGTGGCTAATGAAATAGATAATTTGTGACTAATAAATAACGCGTGACCTAAAAAATTTTATGTTGTGACTTGTGACCAATAATTTGATAAGTTATGACTGGAATTTAATTTGTGACTAATTAATTAGATATTTTGTAACTATAAAATAAATTGTGACTTATAAAATTTGTGATTTGTGACAAATGAATAATATGTGACATATTAATTTGATAAATTTGTGACTCATGAATAAATTGTGACTTATAAATTTTTTGATTTGTGATTGTGATATAATGTGACTTATAAAAATCTTTATTGTGGCTGAGAATAATTTTTGACCAATTAATTTATAATTTGTGACTGATTTGTTTAGAACTGTGACCTTAAAATAATGTATGTTTAATTAATAAGTTTATAAATAAAATTTTTAAAAATCCGACTTTTAAAATTTTAAACCTTAGTTTCTTAGTTTTGAAATGTGTCATACTTAATCTCATATATATGATTTTTTCCCTTAATAGAAATGTACATGACTCAATAGAAAACGGGTTTTGATCGAGTTAATCGACGGTTTTATTATTAAACAAATGGCCTGTTGACCGATTTTCAAATTTGCCTTTTAAATTTTGGGAGTCCAAAGAATTGAACATTGTGTTTCCAAGCAAAACAATTAGTTCATCTGAGCAATATTAGAGTACTTTAGTATTTTTACGTGCAATAACTTCTATGTATCCAATGAATTATATATATGTTTTTTAAAAAAAACTTTGGTCCAACATTTTTCTTTATTTTATAGACCTAAATAATTAGTGAAAAATAACTTAAAAATGTTAATTTTGCCTAAAAAAATATTATAGTATCAAATTTTTTTATATATTTTTTTGCAATAACCCACCGATTCAACCAGTAACCCGAGACTCAAAATCTTGTCTCGAGTCGATGTCCGAATCCGGTCTAACAACTATGCATGTTTTAATAATATAGTTTTTAGTATGATATCAGAACACATGAAGATCGTGATAAGTTTCATTTTGGAATCCGTTCGAATATTAGGCGAGTTAACTCTTGATTTATCGATGAACTCCAATTTTTAAATTTTATATATATGTATCTTTATTTTTCTTATGAAAATTTTATCGATAACTAATAACATTAAGAAAATAATTAAAGTCCTTCAAAAAATAAATAAATGTTATGATTGGTTTTTTTAATTAGTAATATTTGAAACATAAGTATTTTAACAAATTTAATTTATCAAAGAAAATCTCGTCAATAAATGAATTAAATGTTATGATTGGTTTTTTTAATTAGTAATATTTGAAACATAAGTATTTTAACAAATTTAATTTATCAAAGACAATCTCGTCAATAAATGAATTAAATATTAATCGAAAAATTTGTTGTGAATGAAATAAAACTTATAAAAAACAAGGGTGAATGACAAAAAATCCCTCCAACCATTACTCATAGGGTAATTATATTACCACTACAAATATTATTAAATACACCACAATTTTTAGTATCTTTCTTATTTACTCAAGTATCCTTAAAATAAAATTACATAATTAGGCTTTTAATAAAATAAATTATTGTTCCACCACAAATATAAATCTAATTTTTCTTTCTTTCTTTTTCCTAAACTTAATTAGGGTTTCCATGAAATATACTTTTGAAGCAGAAATGTAGACATGGAAGAAAATCAATTGACTTTTGTTTCATCTTTTCTCAGTGTTCTTCCACATTTTATTCTCTTTCTCTTGAGGGGTGGGATAGGTGAGTTGAAAGTAGAAATTAAGTTTTAACTTTGAAAAGCACCCAGATTTGAAGATGGTCTTGGACCTTCGTGCCATTGCCTAGAGCTTGGTTGGTTTCGTGTTTGCTTTGCAAACAAATTAGAAGAAACCTTAAACCACGCAATGTAACAAATAAAACAGTCTTTGTCAATTTTGGAATTCTTTAAACTAACGTTAATGGCTACAATAGAAATCAATTCTGGAATTCTTCAAGACTAACGTTAATGGCTGCAATAGAAATCAATTATGGAATAAGAATTCAAGAATTCTTCAAGACTAACGTTAATGGCTGCAATAGAGATCAATTATGGAATAAGAATTCATGAAGAAAGTCACTTGCCAAGTGGCTTTTTGGGCAATCGTTTCATGACTATAAACGTGAATGATAGCGAGAATTTCAGTATATATGAATACTTCCACTTGAAATTGTTTCCCAATATTGTATCACTGACTTCAATTCTTCTTAATGATTTTCTTGTAAAGATTGCACTCGATCCTTTTGGGCGATAAGTGAATTTCTCTTCAATTTGTAAAACAAATTTCTATGTTTGTTGATGAAATCTTCTAAATGTTTATAAATATTATTTTTTTGGATGAGAAAATGAGTAATATTGGGATGATAAGTAGACCACAACAGTGTATTTATTGTTTTATTTTTAGTTTTTATTGGATCGAAAATCGTAAATTTGTTGTGATGTATTTAATAAAATTATATTTTAATTGTGGTGTGATTATAATGTGTTATAATAATTAAATTTTGTAGTAGTAATATAATTACCCTCACTCATATTGCAGAATACTATCTTATCCTTTCATTTCAACGGAATACCCTATATAACCTTTTCGATGCGAAAAACCTAGTACGAGTAAAATGATAAATTTATATTTCTTTTTCAAATAAAATAATTAAATAAAAATATTGAACCCCCAACCTACCCACCCCCACCTTTACCTTCCCCTTCCCTTCCCCTCACCCCAATTCACATATCATATACCATTGCAACCAGGGGCGAACCCAGGGGGTCTTGGGGTTACGTGCCCCCAACTTTTGAGAATTTGTTTTAAGTCATGTTTGATATCGATTGAAATCTAAATTAAAGTTAACAATTAATTTTAATAACATAGTTCATGGAATTCATAATTGTTTAACTTTTATCAAAATTTGATGTTGCTTTTAATCTCCACCAAATAGGGGCAAAATCACAATAAATTTGAATTTCGATAACATGATAATTTAAAAAATTCTTCGACGATCGTACGTTAATTGAATTTACAAATTGCTTATACCATCTCAAAACTTATTTCGAGAACTACATTATGTTTTATGGGCATATCGAATAGTCCAAACATATATAAAAAATAGTTAAAAATACTTAAACGCGAATTTTAAGGAAAGACGTCTAACTAGCATTTAAAAAAAAAAATCCAATTATTTCATTAACATTAATTATTTTTGCGATACAAATTTTTCAATATATTTTTCATCATTTTATTATGAAATTTTATATGAAATATGACNAAACATATATAAAAAATAGTTAAAAATACTTAAACGCGAATTTTAAGGAAAGACGTCTAACTAGCATTTAAAAAAAAAAATCCAATTATTTCATTAACATTAATTATTTTTGCGATACAAATTTTTCAATATAATTTTCATCATTTTATTAGGAAATCTTATATGGAATATGACATTAAAAAATTTCGAAATTTTATATCCGAAAAATTCATATTCCATGAAAATTATTGGATGCAAAATTACGCTGGGTATGATTTTTTTGGATGTAAATTTTCGATTATAAAATTTTTCTAAACTTTTTTTCAAGTTTGATTGTGCTCCCTAATTTTAAAGATATATCCGCCTCCTCATCCGTAACATAAGTGTCCACCAATGGCTCTCTTATCCATGACGTCCATTTTCCCCAAGGCCTCTACCTAACACCTTGGAACTTTTATGCCATCATTCGTCGGCGCCACCTCCTTAAACTTTATTGACTTTTGCTTGGGTTGAAGACTCTTCTTAAAATTAGTACTGCTACTAATGTCGTCGGCATGGCGGCTTTTACTAGCTATTTCTAACTCGATTTGATTGATGTACATCTTAACTCATCGTCAGCTGAAAAGCTTGTCCTCTTCATCACTGGAGGAATCTGTTGCGTAAGGATCGGTTATCAATATTCGAACAATTCTTGTACGAATGGATTTGAATGTTATGCCATCTTTCGCACCGAAAATGTAATAAAAGGGTAAAGGTTAGAGCGGTGTTGGGCCATTCACCCAAAATAACTTATAAATCGAGAATATAATAAGGAAATAATAAAATTTACTGAGTAACTTCCCATTAATAATTCTTGACATCAACAGGGATATTATCATCGATAATCGTTGATGGTGTGTCGATGATCACCGATATTATTGCTGCTGATAATTTCATTTGAAATATTAATATATATTGATTTCACCACCAAGAGTTCACTGATGTTGTCTTCCTCTGCCCAGCATATTCTCACGACTATCTTTGAAATATATGGAGTTTTCCACGGCTTGTTGCAATGTTATTTTATAAATAGCCAAAGTGAAAGTTAGCCAAATGAATATTGAGATACAAAATATTTACACGATATTCCCACCAATAACACTAAATGAAGATTGTATATCTGAAATTAAGTGGTAGAACATCAATTTCGAATTCGTCAAAATTCATTTTCTAGTTTCAAAAGTTCAACTCTTGGTATCAAAATTTGAATTTTATTCTCAACATTGCTCTCTGAATTGCATCTATTAGGTTCTGACAAAAACTCATCTATCAAGGAATGAGAATATATCCACAATAGATTTTAAAAACATCACTAAACCATCAATTTACAGCTAGCGTCTAATGCTTCTTCGATGAACTTTCGTGGGTACATCCCCAAAAATTGACCGGAAATGATCCTTGAGTCGAATATCAGCATCGATTGGTTATTCAGAATTGCACGTACTTTATCTTTTAACGCGCTAAACAAAAATGTATCATTGATTTGAACGTGTCGTATTAAATTTGTTCTTTTTTTAAGTGAGAGAAAATGATGTTTTCGGACAAGAATGAATGTGATATCCTCATCAAGTACAAAAGCTCCCTAAAAGCATGGCAACCATTAAATCCTTTGGACTACTATATGACTGAAAGGTCGTTATTGCTTGTGGTCTTCCACACATCGAGAGATACTGAAGGTGTAGTAGAATTTTGATACGTTTTGTGCTTTAAATTAAAATGTAAAGAAAAGGACATCTTAAATTATGTAGAAAGTGTTGGATTATTCCTCTTAGTGAAATTGAATATTGAAAATGAATTTCAAGGCTCGATATGGTACGAGAGCCTAAAAACTCAAATGAGTAATTTGATACATCTAAAAAGATCAAACGAATAGTTATATTATAAGTTTGGTATTTTGACACGAATTACCATCATGGAAACATTTAATATTAAAATATCACATCATATAAATATAAAAACAATAATCAATATACAAGAATTTGGGTTGAGACTCTTCACAATTCTAACCTTTTTGAAGTAAATAATTCTAATACATTGTTTCTAATACACATGAAATCTCAATGGATGATGGAATTCATACAAGCAAAGTGTATAAACTTTTACATGTGAACATAATCGTAGTTAAAAGATTTTCAAAATTTTTGGTAGATAATTCCTTTTGTAATTCATAAATACATTTGGCGTTCTATATTAAGGATAATTGCAGTCACGATCCCAAGCCTTTCAGATTTTTGTAACTATTACCCTATCATTTCATTTGTTATACACATGGTCGTAAAACATTTAATTGAGTGTGGTCGAATGACATATAGACGGAAAGTATCCATGTCTCCATTAATTGACCAGAAAATTAAGTTCGACTATATTTTTCAATTTTAGAAAAGGCAAAATTATAACTTTATATTATCCACATAAAATAATTAAAAAAATTAAACAAAAAAAAAAAAAAGGACTTTCCCCCCACCCCATCCATTTCTTCCCAAGCTCTTCGTCCTGCCATGCACCTAAATTCATTATAGATCCCAGTTTCGGCTCCATTTTAGAAAAAAAAAAATGTATTTTTTTTTTTTTTTTTCAATCACTTATTTTTCAAGGATCATGATATACGTACATAATTATTTACCAAAAGTTTTATCTAAAGGCCAAGTGGCGGCTGGCACCAGCCGCCTCTCCAATAGGAGGCTGCCACTTGACCTTTAGGTAAATGATTAAGTAAAATATTAGGTACATTTAGATTTATCTATTTTTCAATAAAATATTAATACACGTAAACTCAAAAAATTTCCTTATTTTTTAATCATACATTCTTCCAAAAATTACTATTCCAAAATACATTTTCCTTTCCCGAAATTTATTTTTAATGGAGCCGAAACATGGGCTAAGTTTCTTTATCACAAAAATTTCTCAAGCACATAGGTGAATAGTACATTTTGGTTTATTTCTTTCTGTCTCTCTAATTTGGTTTCTAAGTTGAAGTTTTTTTTCAGTTCATAAATCAAACTGTACTTTCTATTAAATGGAGATCAATGCTTAGTTTTTCAGTGTTCTTTTATCGATCTTCGTCTGGCCATTTTTTTATTTTTTGGCTCCAAGATTGATGTTTTTTTCTTTTTTCTTTTTTTTTTTCAATTTAGTTGTCCAATGAAGATTGCCTCTACAGGCCCTCCAATTTCTTCTCTGGATCTCTTCATTGTTTGCCGGGCTAGATGGTTTTGATGGAATTTGGTTTAAAATTGGGAAAAATTGGTTAAGTATAAAACTTGAAAAGTGACTTTGTGTCAACTTCGATCAAATATTCGGACATGATCTGATAATCAAATTATAAAAATAAATAAACTGATTTGTTCTACTCGTCGAGTGTCGTTGTATATTTGGAATTTCAAAATCAATTTCGGATGAATAAAAAATTATGGTCTAAAGTTGGAAGAAGAACGAGGAGAGAAAGATGAAAGAAATCATATAGCACTGCCGCTCGAGCTGCAGCCTAGCACCTAGCTAGCGGCTAAGCTATTGCTCTAACGACAGGCAAGCGAAAAGTTTCTGTTGAACATGTATCATTAACGCTCGAGTGAGAGGCCATCTACAGCAAGGGATGCTTCCTTTCGTGAAGTTTGCAGAATTTTAAGGCGTGTATCTTCACTAAAAACCTCTCTTTTTCTATAAATAAGATCCTTTGAACGTCCATTATGCACCCCATATCGTTTTTGCATTTATCATTACATCAAAATCTCTTGTAAAATCTTTCCAAAAATCATTCCAAAATTATTTTCCTGTCGTTTATGGTTTGAAATACTTGTACAACAAGTTGGCAGACAAATGTCGAAATCCGTTAGCACCGTTGCGAAACAATTTTGTCTTAAGAAGAAAGTGTTAATCACTTGCATCGGATTTCTTTTCTTCACTTTATTTTCATTCTCCTTCTTTTCATTTCTATTTTACTTGAAGTTTAATTACGCTCTTATGAATTAAACTTAATAGTTACTTTGTCAATTAAACAAACAGCCATTTCACTACAAAAACTCACTAACAATCTTAAGACAAAACTTGTGGTTGTTTGTTGAAACATCATTTTTCTTCATTTTTGGAATAAGTCTTCATATGCTATTCATTTTTTCATTTTGTGCATTAAACTTCTGTATGTAACAGAAATAACTACCGCTGAGACTACTTCAAGTCAAACAATGAATGATATGAACCATGTGGTTCCACCTTTAGCTATACAAATACCAAACTCTCATATCACATATGGGAAAAATCAAAAAAGTTTGGAGGTGTGAATTTCAAAAGATGTTATTTTATCTTACTACTTTGAATTTGACAAAAATTTTAAAAGAGACCGATCTTGTTGTACAAGAAGGAAAAATAATCGTGAGTCGATTATTGCATTGGATACATGGAAGTAGTCGAATTATCTTTGCAAAAATTACATCATAAATGGATTGGACAATACACTTTATGGACTGTATAGTTCTATGGACTTGGCCAAGGATCTACGAGACTCATTGGAGAAAAAGTATAAGATCGAGGATGCCGGAACAAAGAAGTTCATTGTCGGCAAGTTTTTAGACTGTAAAATGAGAGACTCCAAAATCGTGATAAGTCAAGTACAAGACCTTCAAGTTCTACTTCATGACATGCATGCAGAAAATATGAAATTGAGTGAATCATTCCAAGTTACAGCTATCATTGAGAAAATCCCTTATATATGGAGAGATTTAAAGAACTATCCCAAGTACAAATGCAAGGAGATGAATTTGGATGAATTGATAGTTCGTTTGAGGATTGAGGAATACAATAGAAACACCGAAAGAAAATCTATTGTTCAACTTTGAGCATATTTTTTTGAAACTGGTTCCAATGTTGTCACAAAAAGCCTAAGATCATGGATAATGCACCAAGAAGAGACAACTCCAAGAATGCCAAAAAGTTTAAAGGCGACTGTTATAATTAAGGAAAAGTTGGACATTGTTCAAACAAAAGTTCAAAGCCGAAGAAGACTACACAAGTAAATGTAGTTGAAAGAGATACCCTTTCTTAAGGGGTTCAAGAGATGAGTCTATTTATGGTTGTTTCTGAATGCAACACGGTTGGTAATCCAAGGGATTGGTGGGTCGACACTGGTGCTACCCGCCATATTTATGTAAATAAGACCATATTCTCAAACTATCATGAATTGAAAAGAAAATAACAGTTCATGGAGAACTCTACAATTTCGAAGGTTGAAGGGCTTGAAGAGATCACATTGAAATTGTCTTCCAGGAAAAAAACTAGTCCTCAATAATGTTCTTCATGTGCCGACATTCGGAAGAACCTGGTTTCGGGTCTCTACTTAGCAAGATCGGCTTTAAACTTGTATTTGTATCGAACAAGTTCGTACTTACCAAAAATGATATGTATATTGGTAAGGGTTATCTTAGTGAATGAATGTTCCAAATGAATGTCCTTACAATTGTATCAAAAAGCATTACAAATAAAAATTCAAATTTCATTTATATGCTTGAGTTGTCTTGTTTATGGCTTAGTCGATTAGGACGCATTAATTACAAATCTATACGCAAACTTATAAATCAAAGTTGAATTTCAATGCTTAAGATTGATCATAATCATAAATGTGAAGTATGTGTTGAAGCAAAGTTGGTCAAAACACATTTTCACTTAGTTAAAAAGAACACGACACCTTTAGAATTAATATATAGCGATATATGTGATTTGAAATTTGTTCAAACTAAATGTGGTAAGAAATACTTTAAAACTTTTATTGATTATTGTACAAAGTATTATTACGTCTTTCTACTACAAAGTAAAGGCGAAAAACCTTAAATGTATTCAAACATTATAAAATGAAAGTTGGGAATCAATTTGGTAAACGAATAAAAATATTTGTAGTAATAGATATAGTAGATACGGGGTACAGTCTGAAGAATATTGTTCCGAGCATGTAATCATTCATCAAACAACAACATCTTACTCACCTCAATCAAATGGTATTACTGAACGCAAAAACGAAACTCTTAAAGAGATGATGAACACAATGTTGATAGTTCAAGTCTACCCAAAACTTGCATGGGGAACTTATTCTTTCGAAAAATAGCATTCTCCAGAGATTGTATGTTTATATGTAGACGAATGTTAATAATGGGAAATAGTCATGAAATAATACTAAACAATAAGAGATTGTTAACGAAACATTTTGATATGAAAGACTTGGGTATGACTGATGTGATATTAGATATTAAGACCTCTAGAGCATTGGAAGAAATTATACTTTTCCAATCTCACTATATTGAGAGTGTACTTTAAAGGTATAATGAACTTGAGGAATGTCCTGTGAAAATCCCTATTGACACGAGTTTACACTTAGTTAAAAATACAGGCGAATATGTGTCACAACTAAAGTATTCACATATTATAGACAGTCTAATATATATAACAAATTGCACTCTATTGGACATAACATTTGCCGTAAACAAATTTAGTAGATTCACAAGTAATTCAATTCATGATCATTGGAAGGCTTTAACTAGGGTTCTTAGGTACTTGAAATATACCTTAACATGTGGATTACACTTCACAAAATATCCCACGATATTGGAAGGATATGGTAATGCAAATTAAATATCTAATATGAAGGATTCTAAATTTACTAATGGTTATGTATTATCATTGGTGGAGTTGATGTGACCACGGATATAACAAAATTAGTGCGAGATTTTCAATTTTTGGCAGTTTTCTAGTTTAATTAGAATTCTATATTTGTAGCATCTTTTACAATATTAAAATTATATTTTCATGCAATTAGAGTTTTTAGAGGTTTCATATAAATACCTCATTACTTCATTGTATTAAGAAAACAAGTTATGAATTATGATTATTGAAATTGAGAATTTTCTCTCTAATTGTTCTTGATTGAACAATATCGAACTTATTAAATATTGTTTTAATATTTGTGGCATTTAACCTTTAGAACTTATCAAATGATTATGCANTTTCTCTCTAATTGTTCTTGATTGAACAATATCGAACTTATTAAATATTGTTTTAATATTTGTGGCATTTAACCTTTAGAACTTATCAAATGATTATGCAATCGAGATTCGTTGGTTTTGTATTCAAGAGGTCATTCGAACTTCGTTTTTATTTGGTTGCTTTGTTCAAAAATTTGCAAGTCGAAATTCTACCGTTTACAGGCTTTCCCAGCGTTTTCAATTAATTCTGCGATTTCCACGCTTATCCCACTCCCGGGTTCGCTTCAGGAGTTATCGTGTCATGGAAATCAACAAAGCAACTTGTATAGCTCGACCAACGATGGAATCAGAGTTTAATCCATTGGACAAAGGTGAAGAAGAAGCAGAATGACTTCATAACTTCTTGAAAGATATTCCATATTGACCTAACCTGGTACTTGCAATTATTATACATTGTGATAGTCAGTCGATTCTAGGAATGGTTCAAAACAACATGTATAATGGTAAGTTGAGACATATACGTCGTAGACATAATACCATTAAGTAACTGATCTCTAATGGTATCATCTTCATAGATTATGTGAAGTCAAAGGAGAACATTACGAATACACTTACTAAAGGTTTACCAAAAGATCAAGTACGTTGTCTATCGAAAGAAATGAGACTAAAGCCTACTACATAAGAATATTTGTAATGGTAACCCAACTTTGTTGACTGGAGATATTAAGATCTTGGTTTTAGGGAACAACTAAGTTATGAAGATTCAATAAAGCACCGAGAAAATATTTCATAACTCATTCCTATGATAATTAAAGGCTTTCTACAGAATGTTAAATGTTAAGATATGCTTTTAATGATTCATATATCTTGATTATGTAAAATGGAGTAGGGTGGAATACTTTTAATAGGAGGTCACCTATGTAAGTGTAAGGTGGGGACACCTCAACGAAAATTGTTCAAGGCTAAAATTCTCTAAACACTTAAAAAACCCTAGAGTGGTCCAGGGTCAAAATGACCATAGTCATGAGAACTATGAACGATTTAGGAAAGAAATCTGTGTGAGTATTGTGTCTTGATTTACACCAACGAATGAATGGTTCAAGACATCACGTTCCCAATTAGCTAAGTAATTCCGTTAGTATTTCACAAAGAAAGTTTAAAACTGGAAGTTACCTTACCTAATGCAGTATTTTCTGCTCAATCTACGATGCATCATAATTTCGTATAACATGAACATATTCAAATTTCCATTCATGTGAAGGATTGTTGGAATTTGGTTTAAATATTGAAAATTTTGGTTTAAGTATAAAACTTGAAAAGTGACTTTGTGTCAACTTCGATTAAATATTTAGACTTGATACGATAGTCAAATTATAATAATAAATAGACAAACGTGTTATACTCGTCGAGTAGATCGTTGTAATATATTTGAAATCTCAAAACCAATTCCGAATGAAAGATAAATTGTAATCCAAAATTGGAAAAAAAATGAGGAAAAAAAGGGGAAAAAAAATCATATAGCACCGCTACTCGAGCGGCAGGCTAGAGGTGAAACTGTCACTCGAACGACAGACTAGCGACGACATGCAAAAAATTTTGTTGAACATGTGTTACTGGCGCTTGAGCAAGAGGCCATAGACAAGCTAGCTATAGTAAATGATATTTTCCTTCATGAAGGTTGTAGAGTTTTGAGATGTGTCTCTTCACTCACAACCTCTCCTCTACTATAAATACGACACTTTAGACATCCATTATACTTTCCATATCATATTTGCATTAAGCATTACATCAAAATCCCTTGCAAAAACTCTTCAAAAATCATTCTAAAACTATTTTCTTGTAAAGAGAAAAATTTCGTTCAATTCACTGTTGCTTATGATTTGAAATATTTCTACCACAAGTTGTATCCATTACATCTTGGGAGACAAGTATCGTAATCCGTTAGCACCGTTGTGGGACAATTTTGTCTTAATGAGAAAGTGTTAATCACTTGCCTAGAATTTCTTTTCTTTACGTTCTGCTTCTTTCTTTTCATTTCTATTTTATATGGAGTTTAATTATGATCCTATGAATTAAACTTAACAATTACTTTGTCAATTAAATAAACAACCTTTTCACTACACAAATTCACCAATGGGTTTCTCCATGTTTGTGTTGTTTGATATTGTGGTTTTCAAATTGAGTGAGATTTTGTGTGCAGAGTTTGTGCATACATAGTTTTGGAGATTTTGCAGTGGTGCAGTGTAGCGCGTGGGTAGATGGTGGTGGCCGGCGATGAGTGAATGCGTTTTGGCTTGGTGGGTAGATATGAGGTGAGGTGGGGTGGGGTGGGTTCCCAATAATCACTGAATTAAATGATTTAAGGTCGTGAGTGCAACAAATGAAATGTTACGATAAAAGATGCAAAAATTTAAAATGTTTGAAATCGTGACTGCAATTATCTCATTATATTATGGTGGATTGATGTGGATATTGTTGTTTCATATTTTATTCAAAAGATAATCATATGCATTATCGAATATAGATCATGTAATATGGAAGTTGGAGGTGGTGAGATTGGACCAAATAGGAAAATATATAGTAAATGAGATTTTTTTTATTTTTTTATTTTTAATGAAATATATTACTATCTACCTTAATCCATGCAAATATCCTCGATTTAGTAAAATGCTCTTTAGACGGTCTAATTTGGAGCGCCAATTGCAACCAAAAAATTGTAATTTCTTCAAAGTTTGTCTGAAGTTATATTTCCTATAACCTTCAATAAGGTTTATGATAAAAGAAAAGATGGGCTCGCATATTAGTGGGACTAGTAATGGGCTAATAAACAGAATTTTTCATTTTTTAAAAAGTAGAAATGACGTCAGCCCATATCATTGTTAAGATAGGGAACTAAAAAAAGGGCAACTTACAAAAATACCTTCAAATAAAGAATCTTTTGAAAAGTCATATAAAAAGTACTTTGGAAGTAAAAAATACAACGTCACTTTTTTTTATTAAAAAATGACAATATTTCCTTTTAAAGTTAAGTATTACATTTTTATTAAAAAATGAAATACAATCTCGCTTTTAATAAAAAGTGATAGGAAAAAAGTGACAAATATTATAAAAAGGTACAAAAATTCCAAAAAAGTGACAAAACATTAATCAAAACCTTAGAATCAATTTAATAAAGTGATAGAAATTAAAAAATAACGACTAAAAAAAGTGACAAAACACCAATCAAAACTTTGGAATTAATTCAATAAAGTAACATAAATTTTAAAAAAAATGATAAAAACTCAAAAAAGTGACGAAACTCCGATCACTTTTTTGAGTGAATTGTATCATTTTTTAATAAAAGTGATATTGCATCACTTTTTTTAAATAAAAAGTTAAGTGTAATATCACTTTTAATACAACTTTTTTAATAAAAAAAACGACATATAATATCAATTTCATTATAAAGTGAAGTGAAATACAATGCCACTTTTATTACAAAGTGATATTTGTCACTAAAAAAGTAATAAAAAAAAAAAGTAACAAACAATAAAAAACGTGATATAAAAAAGTGACAAACACTAAAAAAGTTACGCGAATTCAAATAAAGTGACAAACGTTCAGAAATCAAATAAAAGAGTTGGTCGTCCATAACTATTCATAGCACACCAACACTTGAATCAAAATAGATGTGATGGACGTCTTTAAAAAGTCTATCGCTCCAAAAGTTTGTAAATTTTCCCCACTCTATATCTCGCAGTGGGTATGTGTGTGTGTTAGGGAGAAAACATGGGGGCTTTGGCTTTTCAATGGAGGAGGAGGAGGAGGAGGAGGTGGTGGGTTTCCATCATTTCTTCCCAAGGAAATTCACAATATCAGAGATTAGTAAGAGCAGTTCAGAGAATTCGAAGAGTTCTTGTGCAGAGCTTTCAACTCCTAACCTACCCCCATCGCCATCAAATATATACATACATTTTACATATACATACATTTTGTAGATTAGATTTTCAGAAAATTGGTTCCTAATAATTGTGCTCTTTCTTCTTGTTGAGCTTTTCTTTCTTAGTATAATTTTCTACCACGGGCTCAAGCTATTTCTCATCTCATGTCTTTGTTCTATTCAATACAGAATGGGAACCCTCTATTTTCATGTAGAAATTACGATTAATTAAAATTTTTAATGAATAAATTAGTAATTAAGGGTATTAATCAATTATCTTGATTTTGGGCCGTATTTAGCCTAATTTCCTCTTAAAAAATACCTTTAGTTTTGGGTTCTTTTTAAAAATTATTATAAGAGCATGTTTCAGCTCCATTTTTTTTTTGTGTAAAATGTATTTTGAAATTGTAGATTGATGGAGAATATATGATTAAAGATGAAGGAAATTTTTTTGGATTGTGTGTAATATTATTTTATTAAAAATGTGCGGTAAAAAAGAAGACAGAAATATATTTTAAAAAAAGGGTTCAAATAAAGTTTAAATATGGAGTACAACACAAACACTATAATTTCATCCTTTTATAACTGTAGAAATATAGTGTAGAAAGTAGATTGCAAAAAAGAGGCGACTTTCCAGCAAAAATTCGAAAACTACACGCTCCAAATTAAGTAAAATCGAAATCATAAGAGAAAATTTTGTACAAATCAAACCCAAATAACGTCGATGGCTGATTCAACTACTTTTTATTCAAAGTGTTCATTCCCAAATTTACAAATAATCAACCCAAATCCAAGTTTGTAAATTTCTGAGTTTTGATTTAATTGGTCCATATTTTGTTTGATTATTGAGTAACCAATTATATATATTTTATGATTATTCATTAAAAAGAAAATAATTATAGACTAGTTTTTAACAATAACTACTGATTTAATAACCTTATTTAACTGTATAAATTATGAACACGATTTCTACCTTGATTTTGATGTTGT
>CAIGRS010033956.1:0-10600 GCA_903798395.1 Fraxinus floribunda
AACTCTGTGGAGAGTTGTTGCAACGTGAAGTTCTGAAGCGGCCGAAGCTATAGGAGTTGACAACTCTAGAGGGAGTTGTTGCAACATCAAATTCTGCTCTGAGCGAAGTGATATAGGTTGACAACTCTATGGAGAGCTGTTGCAACGCTTATGCGGAGTGAAGCGTCGGCTTTGAAGAGATAGCCTTGGGTTTTGTGCCAATGATTTGAAAGATTTCGTGTATTCCCATGACGCATCAAGGGGACGTCTGCTTGCTTCCAAGGCACGCCTTTTTTGCTATAAATGGTAATGATGGTGACGGCTCCCATTCCTCAGGACGACGCGTTCATATTGTGCATGAGATTCACCGCTTCATCAGGATTGTTGATCTTGGTGACCTTTGATTTCAACGGTGATCTTGGGGTCTGAGCTTTGGACGGCCCAGATGCGATTGGAATTGATCCAATGACTGGAGTGAGTCTCAAGACACCTATATAAGGCCCCTCCCTTTCATTTTAAGCATTTTACCTTTGCGAAAATCTCTTTCTTTCTTTAAAAGTTTTTCCTTCGCCGTTCTTTGCGTTTTCTTCTCCAGCGAACACTCAAAACTCTGGCTACCATTCTACAAATTCCCGACGAGTAACAAGTTCCCGTCGTTGCACTAGGTAACATTTCGCCTTTTGTCAGTTTCTTCATCTTTTTCTTCAAAAAATTATTTAAACCTTGAAATGGCCAATGAACAACCTATTCAGGCCTCGGGGGGTGAGGAGAGTTTTGCTTTCAAAGAGCCCATAACCATCACTCTGGATGAGTTGGGTAGGGCTATTAGGGTCGGAGAGAATATATGGAGGTGTCCAACCTCCCTTATGGACACTTTGGTTCAATGGAGAGCTTCGAAATACCCTTCGAAAACCACCATAGAACAATTGGAGAGGTGTAGGGTCATTTTTAAAATTCCCAATAACATAGAATTGATAATACCTGAGCCGCATGAGAGGGCATGCTATCTGAGGTCGGGATGCGTGGCAGTGAGTGAAAACATACTTAAGGCTGGCCATAGACTCCCCTTCCACCCTTTCTTTAGGCTAGTACTTCATTCCTATGGGTTCGTGGATGCTTTGGCGTCGGGCCAGCATAGGGATAGATCTGCCCTTTAGTGTATTCTACTCCATATTTTTGTAGAAGTGTGTAGCTGGGGAGGACGAAACTAAGGATTGGTACTACTGGCGCCTTGGGGTCTCACTTCCCTTTCGTGATCGAGCTGTCCACATCTGTTAAGGGCTGGAGGAGCTCTTGGTTTTGGGTAGCCAGGAGTGGGATACTATGGAGGGCAACCCGATGGAGCTCTTACCGTTCCCACGTCATATTCCACTTACAGTAAGTTCTTTTCCCAAGCTGATTATACTTGAATAATTTTCGCTTATGATTTTAATGCTTCTCTTATTCGTAGGCTCTCTTCCGAGTTATGAGATTTTTGAGGATGAGTAGGACATAATAAGCCAGCTCTACCAAACGCCTCCATTAGAAAGGAGTTTTAAGGAGATTATTGATCAGAACACCTAATTCGTTCTACACGGATTGATGTCGAGCCAAGGTATACACCTCACTTAAGCTCTTTTTATTTCTTTGTTCTTATCTAAAAATACTTAGTAACTTTTCCCTTTTGCAGAGGACTTTGCGAGGAGGAAGGTGCTGAGGCCTGTCTTTGGTACAATCTACAAAACGGTTGCGGGCGAAGATGTTGAGAATGAGCTCGACTGCTTACAAGAAGCAGCTGGAACATTTGCTTACTCTCAGTAGGGCTGGACAGCAGCCTGTTGAGGAGAACAAGGAGGAGGAAAGAGCCTCCATCGCCAAGAGAAAAAGAGAGCTGTCCCACCCGGGGCCTCTACTTCGGCTTCATCCGACACAATCCCTCCTCGTCCAGCCGATGTCAGGGTGACTGTGGCCGTCCCTTTGTATATTCCTCGGGCCATTGTGTCAATAACTGCTTATTTCGTCGAAGGCCCTGCCAGAAAGAGGTAGAAGAGGCCTACAACCACTGCAGGCAAGGCCACTAACTTTTTGGGGAGCAAAGATGAAGATCTTCCTGAGGCAGTTTTGGAAATGTTGCCTCCTGAAATCACCTCTGCAGCCCAAATTCATAGAAAGTACTGGACCGAGGATTGGCAAAATCATATCACCTCGTATGAAATAGAGGATATGTTAGATGCCAACAATGCTTGTGTGGCCAGGCCCTAAGTATGGACACCGCGACAGAAGACTTGGTCCAAGGCCTTCGCAAATGGAATGATGAACTGGAGGATAAGGTCAAAGCATCGGGCCAGTGGGAGGAGAATGTGGCCAAAGCTAAGAAAGAGGCAGAGGAAAAATGGATAGTGACCACCTCAAAGTTGGACACGGCTGAAATCTAAGTTAACCGACTGAAGAACGAGCTACACGAGAAGTCTTCGCAAGCAACTGCTCTGACCAATCCAACGAGCATCAAAGGCTCACCTCCGAAGCCCTAGTGGAGGCTTATAAGGGGAAGGTCGAGCTAAAGAAGCTCTCTGAGGCCCAAGCTGACGAGATCGATTCTTTGAAGGTAGAGGCGATGACAATTGGGGAGGTGACAGTCCAGAATTATAAGGACAATTTTGATAAAACGCCAGAGTATGATGACTCCGCCAATTTCTGGGCTGTCTGAGATGATGTCTCACCTGTGCGAGTGGTACCCCGACCTAGACATCGAATTTCTTGAAGGAAAGTTCGGTGGCCCCACTGGGGGTCACCCAGTGGCTGAAGGGGAGGAGAAGGAAAGGGCCCCTCAAGAAGAAGTAGTAGCTGGAGCGATCGTGAACGTAGATTAGGCTCTGTATTCTTCTTCTATTTTGTAATGTCTTCAGCCTCTTTCTGTGATGATAGAAATTCATTTCTTCCAAGTGTTGTCGCCTCGTGTTACTTTATTTATATTGCACAAGTAATTACTTCTTCTAAACTCACTTCGGATAAGCAATTGTAAATTGTTCCAAGTGTAATCGCATCGACTCACCTTAACCATTTAATAAAACGGAAGAAGCCAATGAGGAACAAGTAATATTGCATCGACCTTGCTTAACCACTTAATAAAATGGAAGAAGCCAATGAGGGACAAGTAATATCGCATCAGTCTTGCTTAACCACTTAATAAAATGGAAGAAATCAATGGGAATAAGTAATATCGCATCGACCTTGCTTAACCACTTAATAAAATGGAAGAAGTCAATGGAGAACAAGTAATATTGCATCGGCATTAAGAGGCCCCCATAGTTTGTTCAATATATTCTGCTTTGTCAGAGGTAGCATCTGCACTGCCTCTGGTTACGCAGATGTCTTTGGAGGTGACCCCTTTGGAAGAGCTTGCACCTCGATAAGGTTGTTTTGATATGTGCACTTTCTGTTTCATCAAAGATAGCACCCGCACCGCCTTTAACTACACAGATGCCCTTGGAGGTGACCCATGCGGAGGAGATTGCACCTCGACAAAGTTGTTTTGATATTTCCATGTATGAGCGAGGTGAAACAGAAATCAGTTCATTCATTTGATTGCAATATTTACAAGGTTACAAGCTTCCTACTAGTAGCACTTTATTAGGTACTCGAAGTTCCAGGGGTGAGGTATCACATTTTCTTCTAGGTCCTCAACTGTGTAAGTGCCAGGTCTGATATCCTGTATGATTTTGTACGGACCTTCCCAATTCGGCCCCAAAGTCCTTGTACCAAGATCTTTGGTTGAAAGGAAAACCCTGCGGAGCACCAGGTCGCCAATGCGAAACACTCTGTTCTTTACTTTGGCATTATAGTAATGCATCATCTTATGCTGGTAGGAAGCGAGTCTGGCCCGAGAGTCATCTCTCTTCTCTTCAAGAAAATCCAGCTCAAACTTCCTTAGATCGTCATTTATTACTTCATTGAAGTGGATACGACGAGGAAAAGGAACACCAACATCTACAGGGCTCATAGTCTCGGCTCCATAAGTCATGGAAAAAGGAGTTTCCCCAGTAGCTGTTTTGCAAGTAGTTTTGATGGCCCACAGGACCAGGGGGAGCTCATCGACTCAAGCCCCTTTGGAGGCATCTAATTTTCTTTTCATGGTGAGTTTGAGTTTGATGGTCTTGTTAACCGTCTCGACCTGGCCATTCGCTTGAGGATGATGAGGTAAAGAGAAATGCTTCATGATTCCGAGCCCATCGTATAAGTCCCAAATCTTCCTGTTGTCAAACTGTGTGCCATTGTCTCAGACCAAAGAATGAGGTATGCCGAACCGACATATGATGTTCTTCCAGAGGAATTTGAAAGTGTTTGCTTCAGTAATCTTGTACAGAGGCTCTATTTCTGCCCATTTTGTGAAGTAGTCAATAAAAACGATGGCGAAGCGAGCGTTTGCTCTCCCTTTGGGTAGGGGCCGGTGAAATCCACACCCCATTTGGTGAATGGCCAGGGGCTGGGCACAACAGTAAGTTCTTGGGATGGTTGTCTCTGCACATTGGAGAAACGTTGGCACTTGTCACATTTGCGCACGAATTCAATGGCATCCCTTTTCAGAATCGGCCAATAATACCATTGTCGGAGTATTTTGTTTGCCAAGGCAGGTCTGTCGGAGTGATTTTCACAAACACCTTCATGTACTTCCCTTAGGATGTAATTTACTTCTTCCCCCCTCTGTGCATCTGAGGAGGGGAGAGGAGAAGCCACGCTTATATATAATATCATCCTGCAGGACGAAGTGATCAGCTCTCTTTCAAAACCTTCGTGCTTCAGTTTCATCCTCCGGTAAAGTTTGTTCTCTCAATTAGGCTAAGATAGCCAACATCCAGGGTGGAGTACTCTCAATCCACATCAGTTCTTCACCCTCTTGATAGAGGGTTCAGCTAGGTGCTCATTTGGCACTACTTAGATCCAAATCTTTGCTACTGGCCAGTTTTGATAGAGCATCCGCATGGGAGTTCTCCTGGCGTGGCACCTGAATCAGCTCGAACCTTTCAAAGTTGGGTAGGGAATCTATGTCCAGCTTCAGATAGGCTATCATATGCTTGTCTCTGGCCATAAATTTCCCATTTACCAGGTTTACCACCAACTGTGAGTCACTACTGATAATCAATCTTTTTATTTGCAACTCCCTGGCTAACCAAAGTCCAGCTAAGAGAGCCTCATATTCATCCATGTTATTGGAAGNCCAGCTTCAGATAGGCTATCATATGCTTGTCTCTGGCCATAAATTTCCCATTTACCAGGTTTACCACCAACTGTGAGTCACTACTGATAATCAATCTTTTTATTTGCAACTCCCTGGCTAACCAAAGTCCAGCTAAGAGAGCCTCATATTCATCCATGTTATTGGAAGCTTTGAATCCAAGCCTTACGGTACAATTAAGCTTATGCCCTTCTAGGCTCTCCAACATAATACTAGCCCCGGACCCCGTCTCTCCCGAGGATCCATCAACAAAGAGATTCCATGTGGGAGGTTCTGCTAGTTCTATCTTCACTTCAGTTTCAGGGGCCTTAGCAAACTCTGCAACAAAATTAGTTAGGGCTTGACCCTTGATTACTGTCCGGGGGTGTGTACGTTATGTCAAATTTACTAAGCTCAACAGCCCATTTCAATAGCCTTCTCGAGGCATCTAGCTTCTGCAGGACCTGCCTCAGTGGGAAATTCGTCAAAACTTGAATGTTGTGGGCCTGGAAGTATGACCTCAGCTTTCTAGAAGCAGTGACCAAAGCAAGAGCCAATTTCTCCATGTTTGGGTAACGCGCTTCGGCAGGTAGTAAGGCTCTGCTTACATAGTAGATTGGCAATTAGTTCATTTCTTCTTCTCGCACAAGCACTGAGCTGATTGAGTCATCAGCTACTGCTAAGTATAATAACAAAGATTCTCCTTCCTTTAGCTTACTGAGAATGGGTGTTCGTCCCAAGTAGTTTTTCAACTCTTGGAATGCCTCCTCATACTTTAGGGTCCATTGGAACTTTTTGTCTCCCTTATGGATTTTGAAGAAGGGTAATCACTTTTCAGTGGCCCTTAAGATGAAGTGATTGAGTGCGGCTACTCTACAAGTCAGCCGTTGCACTTCCTTAGGCTTCTGTGGCGACCTCATTTCGATTAGAGCTTTGATTTTTTCTAAGTTGGCTTCAATTCCCCTCTGATTCACAATGTAGCCCAAGAATTTGCATGAAGCCACGCCAATGCACATTTAAGAGGGTTCAGCCTCATATAGTACCTTCTCAGTGTTTGAAACCAGGTGTTTAATATTCTCTTCACAAGCATATCATCAACATAAACCTCCATTGTGTTGCCAAGCTAATCAGCAAAAATCTTGTTGATTAACCTTTGATAGGTAGCCCCAGTGTTTTTTAGGCTGAAGGGCATCACTTTGCAACAATAAAGCCCCATGTCAGTAATGAATGATGTGCTGTCCTCGTCGTCTGAGAACATAGGAATTTGATTGTAGCCTGAATAGGCGTCCGTGAAATTTGGCAATTCATGCCCAACAGTTGAATCCACTAACTGGTCGATTCATGGGAGTGGAAAGCTATCCTTTGGGCAGGCCTGATTAATGTTAGAGAAATCAATGCAGACCATCCATTTTCCATTGTGCTTCTTCATCAAAACGGGATTTGAAACCACTTTGTGTAGTTGGCTTCGCGAACAAAACCGTTGTTGATGAGCTTCTCCACTTCTTCTTTCAGGGCCTCATACCTTTCGACATTCAACACCTGTCTCTTCTACCTGTGTGGAGTGTAGTTTGGAACGATTTGCAGGTGATGGTAACTGATATTTGGGTCTATTCCAATCATACCTTCGTGCCTTCATGCAAAGACATCCGTATTCTTTCGAATGAAGTCTTTCAGTGCTTCATTAGTCTCTTCTTCCAGTTCTTTCCCGACCTGCAGGACCTTGGATGTATCCTGTAAGTCCATTGGAAGGTTTCCAGCTCTTCCATTGGAGCGTTTTAGGATTTTGATTCAATCACCCTGGGATCCAGCTCTTCCAGGGATACTTCAGATCTGGCTTCTGCCATGAGAATGTCTAGCGTTGGATGTGGCCCTTCTTCAGGGACCTCTGACATTTTAGCATCCAGTACCATGTTGACTTGTGGTTCAACCCTTCTCAAAGAGTTGAGATAGCTCTTCCTAGATCCCATCTAATCATCCCTAATAGTGGCGATTCCACGTTTTGTGGGGAACTTCATGCAGAGGTGATGGATGGAAGGTACTGCCCATAACTCGTTCAAGGCTGGTCTCCCCAAAACTCTATGATAGGCAGATCGACGGTCAACAAATAAAAATTCCATGAATTGGTGTACCACCTAGGGCAAAGCCCCCATCTCGATAGCCAAAGTAATTTTTCCTCTGGGAATGATGCTATTTCTGGTGAACCCGTAGAGGGGCGAGGTTATTGGTATTAGCTCATGATCTACTGCCATTTTATCAAAAGCAGTACTAAATAGGATGTTGACTGAACTGCCATTATCACTAGCATGCACTTCAGCCCGTTGTGGGCCACCACGGCTCTGACTACTAGATCGTCGCAATGTAGAAAGTGCACACCTGTCGTATCTTCCTGGGTAAATGTAATGGGCTCCATAGCCCTGCCACCTGCAGATTGACTCACTATATAGCTGGCCATTGGTGGACTTTTCGCCTCTCTGGTATAATTTCTTTGAGCATTTTTTTATTCACCTCCTACATGGGATCCTCCAATAATAGTGTCAATTTCTCGGATGGGATGCTGTTCGTTAGAAGCAGCTGAGTCTCTCATGGGACGTTGTCTACTTTGGGGCCTCTCCCTATCTTCTTTTTCTATCATTAAGAGGCGAATGTCGCCCCGTCTCGCTTCTTGTTGGAGAGTTCCTTTGTGCATTACCCTGGTAGTGGTTATCCCTTATGTTATGAGGGTTGCTTGTTGGCCAGTTCGTATTTCTACATTCGCTTGTGTTATGACCATAGTAGCGATGGAAAGCGTAATAAGGCCGCAGTTCTTCCTAGGTCCTATCTCTAAGCCTACCACCTCGTCCTCTATTTCCAGAGGTTGAGGGTCGTCCAGTGTTCCTAGTTAAGTTGCCAATGTTGGGTCCAACGTTTTCATAAGCTAAAATAGGCATTGCATTTAGTGTGATAGTAGCCAATGCTTATCCTGAAGTGTGAGCCACAGCATGCCTGGCCTAAGTCCATTGCTGGCTCACTATTTGGGAGGTAGGTCATCTACCAATTTACCTCTGAGGCGGAGGGAGTCCCTGGGCGACCCTATTTCTGTGGTCAATCATTTCCTCATTGACAATCTCAATCTTTATCATTTCTACTAACTTATCATATATGGAAGGATTTTTGCTTCGGACATCCCTCCAGAACAGGGTATTCATGTTCAGGCCTTATTTCAGAGCTGAAAGGGCTTCCTTACCTGTGACTTTTTCGCAATAAATTATTTCATCAGTGAAGCGAGCAAGGAAGCTCTTCAAGGTTTCCCCTGCTACTTGCCTCATGTCTTGCAAGCGCTGTATTGGAGCTTCTCCCTCTTTCCTTAAAATGTATTGGTTTAGAAAAGCCTTTTTCAGGTATGGCCAGTTCTTTATAATAAGTGGTGCCAATCTGTTATACCACACTTCAGCAGCTTCGCCAAGTGTTAGATGGAATGCCCTGCATTTCAAAGATGGCGAAGCGCTTCTGAGGTTCATTTGCCATTTCCTTCATATTTTAAAATCTTAGGAGGGACAAATTTATGAGGCATCGAAAAGGTGCAAAGCTCCTTGGAGAAGGGGAGGTTGTTATCATCATCATTAAGTTCATATGACCTGCATGGTTCGTAAAAATCGTTCCCATCTGCTGCTGGTTGTGGTAGAAGCTGGACAGTTTCACCTTTGTTTTCCCAATCCACCATATTTCGCCTCTTTCGCCTATTTCTAGGTGGAAGGGCTTGAACTAGGCTTTGTGCAAGCTCCTGTTAGCAGGTTGTTTGGTGCATGAGCTGGTTCCTATTCTAGGCGCCTGTCCGATCTGATAAAAAACACTAGCAGGCCTCTGGAGCTGCTCTTCATATTCCAGAGGGAAGTTGTCCTCTCCAACATGGACGTTTTCAACCGGAGCGACTGTGTAGTTGAAAGTTTCCATTCCCACTTTCTCTTACAATAGAGACTTCTCATTGAGGACTCAAATGGGTTCTCCTGCTAGATTTCTCCCCAGTTCGTCTATAGGCTAATTGTTGAGGAAATATCAAGTATTCATGGAAAATCGTCTCAAATGAAAAATAGATGAGCGAAGGCTTAGGCTTAAGCTAGAAGGAGAAAAAACATGCATTTAGGCTTATCAGTGTTTGTTTATTCAATTAATTCCTAGGGATGACATATATAAGCATATTTTTTTAGGCAGGTGTCTAGGCTATATTTTGATACATGATTTAATCAAATTTGTTGCCTTTACGTGGAGAAGCAGCAATCATTGATTAAATTCTGTAAAATGATCAATGTATCATTTAACATTTAATTCCTTATTTTGCAAATAGGGACATTTCTGTCTTTGGATCATTGTTGAGTAAATAATGACTGCACACATGGGACCTACTTTAAAAAAAAAATTGTGTTTATGGGCGTCAGAAAGATTAGTTGGGTGGGGCCTCAAAATTTTTAAGGCAGGCTGTGTTTATATCCATATGTCTCACTTCTGGTGTTGATCAATATTTTGAAACCCAACTCAAGCCCCGACTCATAAAGACAACTAGTCAGGGATCAGTAACACTAAAACTAAAAATAATTAATAAATCTAGTCAACTCGTGGTCTGTTCAACTGGTTCAATTGAACATGCATGTTTTATCCCTATTTTTAGTATGTCATATATTTTTAGCAAAAATGGAACCGATTTCTTAACCAGTTTTTCATTTTTATGATCGGCCAGATTTTACACCACTGCCATTGGTATGAATGCATACTGTTAATCAGCATATGATATGATGATCTGCTGAAGGTATTATTCTACTTATTCAAAGGGTTTCAAGAATGGAAGGAAATGAAAAAAATCTTGTCCTCCTAGGAATCTAGATTCTGATATTTATATATGTGATTGATTATTGCTAGAAAAATAAAATGTTCCCTATTATTTTTTTATATATAAAAGGAAGAAATAGGAATGTGATAATTATATCAATTTAATTTCCAAATTTTGTTATGCAATGAATTTAGTTATGAATATGAATATGGCTGTTTTTCTTTTGACTATATCATAATTGTTTTTCCAAATTGTCTTATGATTAATGTAATTTTATATATAAAATGAAGAAATAGGAATGTGATAATTATATCAATTTAATTTCCAAATTGTGTTATGCAATGAATTTAGTTATGAATATGGCTGTTTTTATTTTGACTATATCATAGTGTTTTTTCCAAATTGTCTTATGATTAATGTATATATATATATATATATATATATATATATATATATATGAATTAATGTTGTTACTAATGCAGATTTTATGTTAATGAATGTGTCGGTACTGGGGGATTGCAAGGACAGAGCTGATTGTGCTGCTGATTGCAGTGGTCGTGGCACACCGCTTTGTCTAGATGGGATCTGCCAATGCTTCAATTCAGAAGAATCAACAAAATCAACCAGTG
>CAIGRS010033965.1:0-11369 GCA_903798395.1 Fraxinus floribunda
CTAGGTGTTAAGTGGGCCAAGAATTGGGCTTCAAGTATTTTCTAATTGGGTTTAAGTGGATTTGACTAAAATACCTAATATTTTGGACTAACGTAATTTTGGGCTCTAAATAATAAACTATGGTCAGATTATGTGAACTAGATGTGACAAGACGGGAAGGGGAAGGGGAAGAAACGTAGCAATGCCAAAGTCAATTTTTATTCAATCATCAACTGTGTAAATTGTACTGTAAAATTATTTAAATAGCGAAAACCTAATGGGTTTGGGCCGTCCCACTAATACAAGCCCAATAATAATAAAATAGAAAGTAAACGACAGGTCCAATAACAATAAAATAAATCCCAACGATAATAAAATAAATCTCTAGGAATCTCATGATGTCCGCATCACTTTAGGTGGTAACTGATTAGATTTATTGAATTCTAGGTAGAATGGTGTAAGAACACTTACTGGAGTTTTATTTCCGAACACTGTTGAAGGTGATCTGGTTATAAGATGAGTTGATGTTTGCATTTAATACGGCTTCCACCAAATAGTGTTTAGGCACTTGTTTTCTCAAACAAAAGGGTTTCTGTTGTTTGAGGTGGCAATTTTTTGGCTCTGCAATCCCGTTTTGTTAAGATGTATTTGTACACGACGATTGGTGCTATCTCCTTTCTAGAAAAAAAGTGAGACAAAAGCTAATTAAAGTATTCTTTTCCATTGTCTGAAAATTGACGTGGGCATCAAATTGGTTTTGAAAGAGTAATAGGCTTTTGGGAAAAATTATACTAACATTAGATTTATTTTTCACGATAAACAACCAAGTGACACTAGTATAATCATCAAAAAATAAATAAATCAACGAGCTCCGCGAATATGTGGAATCCTAGAGGGTCCCCGCACATTAGTATGAATCAATGAAAATTGATATATAAACTTACTAGAACTTAATGGAAATGAAACATGTTGTTTGGCAAATTGACATATTTCACATTGAAGAGATTTTTCATCCACACCTTTGAACAAAGCACAAAGCATGGTTTTAAAAACTTAAAAAGATGATGTTTTAATTGAAGATGCTTAGGCCAAATTTGAAGTTTATTTGGTGAGAGCCTTTTAGATAAATGAGATAGAGGTAATGATCTCCATTTCCGTCACAACCAGTTTCCAAGAAATAAAGTTCTTCACTCTCTTTATCAAGCCTAATCTTTTTGAGTAATGCTATTTATTATCATGATGATGAAATATCGGTGATGTGTCAACCGATTATCCTTCACATTTCTCTCTCTCTCTCTCTCCTCCCTCCCACATAAAAATTGAATTGCTCAATTTCATTATTTCACAGACTGCCACATCACCAATGTTTCATTATCATAATGTTCTTCAATCTATTCCTAATAACTATTTCCTGAAAGGCACAATGATCAGAGAAGAATATAATGTTGCAATTAGGTATTTTGTGAGCTTATGAATAGACCAGATTAATAGAAAATTTAGGTACTTGAAATACAGATTTTAATGAGAAAACAGAAGTGGTAGAAGTGGTTCATTTTCCTGCAATGGAAGCCAATGTACCATCTGCAACTTTTATTTTTTGTTTTCTATGAGATGGGGTGTACATAGTGAAGTGATGTGATAAGTTAGTAATGTGATTAGTAGCACCTGAATCAACAACCCAGATATCGTGTGTTTTACAGTTGTTTGATGCACTAAAAGAGTGAGATGAATTATGGTTAACCTAAGTGTGCAAATGAACACAAACGAATAGTTTTCTTATTGAAGTAAGATGATTTTGTAGCTCTCAATTTTCATCTGTAACAAATATGTTTGCTCAGCTAACAGGGGAGTCTAGCATCATAATCCTTCTTCCCTTCTTAGCTCGAATAGTGAAGAAAACTTCGCTCTAGGCTCCTCTTCCTTTCAGAGTACTTGCACTCGGACTTGATTGAATTCCATGTTAAGTACAGCCAAGAATTCATATATTCTTTCTCCTTGACAAATTTCAACATGATTGTAACATCATCACCACACTTCATCTTGAGATTTTGATAGTAATCAAGTTCAAACCATAAACCAATCAAGGTATTCTAATATGCAGTAACTAACATTGTACCTTGTTTAGTGGAATGAATCTTGGTTTTAATTTAAAAAATAAAGGTTGTATCTTTGACTTAGGAGTACGAGTGTTTCACAGTATCCCATGTCTTTGGCAGTGATCAAAAACTTACAATTTCATTAATTTCAGGTTGCATTGGGTCCTAAAATCGTGACATGATTAAAGAATCCTCCATATCTCAGGCCTCAAATTTTGGATCCTCTTTGCTGGGAACAGGGCTTGTCAAATGGTTGAGCTTCCCTTTTCCTTTCACTTTTGTTCGAACCACTTGAGACCAAATTAGGTCACTTTTCCCATTCAGAACAGGATGCGTGAATAATCTGAATTTCACTGAGTGATGTTTGGGTAGATTAATCGACAATCTAGGGTGGAATTGAGGTTTTGGAGGTAATAGACATTTTTTTTTGGGGGGTAAAAAGAGGGACAATCTAGGCTAAAACAAGGGCAATGAATGCAAGGTATTACACAAAATTCAGAGAAGAGGAGAAAAAAATAAAGGATTGTCTTAGGAGAAATTCCTGAGCTCTAGATCAAGATGAATAGAATTTTTGACTTGTAATTAGGAAACTAGTTCTGTACAAAGAAATAGGCAAAAATCTTACTAGGAGATAGTAGACCTAATAACCAGATTTTTAACAAATAAATTAGGAAGATATCAATCTATTTACAACTATAGAGTCTTGGAATCAAATTGGGGATTTAATTCCTTTTTTTGCAGTGTCAAACATGTCCTTCAGGATTTGTTAACGGACTTATTTCTACACAACAAGAAAGCCACGATATCATACCGAGCTAAGGATGCGAGAAGAATTGTAGTCAAATTGAAGAAAATTTACTGCTGACAATGTGGAATGACATCTGTATTTTAACCTCATGTTCAAAATTGAGCATGAATCCCTAATAGCATCAGACAAAAAATAAATTGTTCTTTTAAGAATTGTTGGGTATTAGGTTATTGGTGACTAAGGAGTACCATTGACCAGGTAACGGAGGTAGGTAGTACTGCTCCGAGGAATCAGGCTGGCCTTTCAATGTACACTGCCTGAGATTCATTCATGGATAGCTCTGGAAATTGAGTTCGTTCTAGAGTATGAAAGAGCAGAACAATAGCCCTCTAATCGCTAAGATCAAACTGTATGGGATCTATCATGCAAACCCTCAAAAAGCCCTATTAAAGAATGGGAAGAATATGAGAGTGATTTCTGCTTGGGGGTTAAGAAAATGCAAAGTGACAGAACCAATTTAGGCGAAGGACACAACTCCGTTCTTCACAGGGGACTCTGACTCCTAGACTTGACTTGTAAAAAAGGGACGTTACAACGATTTTTATTTTTTATTATTATTATTATTATTTTAAAAAGGGAATGCTACCTTTACTTGAAAGGGAGACTAAAAATTCAAATAAATGGTCCAAATCATTACCATTTATGCTATTACCCGTGACCTTCTGTGATCCAAACCACATGAGTTTGCCATGCTAAAGGTGTTATTGCACAGATACTTTTGAAGAAAATCAGGGTATAAACTACCTAGAATCCTACTGATGTGTCGAAATACATCAGTAGGCAAGATAGGATTTCATTTTCTCAGATTACTAGGAGATGTGACAACTACATCACCATCTCAGCTTAGGAGCCCTGGTCCTTTGCTTATATATAACCGAAGGCCATTTGCTTTAGGTAGAAAAGAACAATTTCCAGTTTATTGGATCTTTTGCTGGACTTCCACACTGCTGCTACAGCAACTCGACCTGACCTTCGGAGTTCAATTGCTTCGAATCTTCAATAGCATCTCACTGGCCAATGATTTTCAGTTACCCATCTAGTGGATTCAATGTCAAGAATGTCTAATGTAGTTTATTTGTTAATTGACACCATTATTTTTTTCGATGCACAATGCTGAACCTTACATATATGAACTTCAAGTCTTTAATGTGTTTTTGAGTTAAGAATTTACTTTGGCATGTATGATTGGAATATTATAAGGCTAGACTGAGATTTTGATTTGTTAACTAAAGATATTATATAAATTTTATTCTTCTATCCATTTTCTCTTGTCAACTAAAATAAAGCCCCAGAAATTTCTTTACGAACAGCTCTGAACTTTTTATTTACTGAATGTGCCCCCATGCATAACTTAAATGACAGGGTACGAGTCGGCCTGCCCATTATCATGTCTTGCTTGATGAAATTGGTTTCTCTCCTGATGATCTACAAAATCTTATCCATTCACTGTCGTACGTGTAAGTTTCAGACCTTGAGAGAGTTTTATTATATATATATATATATATATATTATTTTATTTTTTCCTTATTTCCCAGTGGATTAGTATTCTTTTAATTTGCCTCAGTAATTGTTTAATTTGTTTCTGCAGGAACCAAAGAAGTACAAATGCGAGCTCACTAGGTACTGTGTCGCTAAAATTTGCTATCCTATTAATCATCCCGATGAGAATCTTGATCATCTTTAAACTTTTCTTCATTGCAGTTGCACCAATATTTTATGCACATCTTGCAGCCCATCAAATGGGACAGTTTCTGAAGTTCGAGGATTTTTCTGAAAGTTCGTCTGGACAGGAAAGTATCCCTGTCCCTCAGCTACCCAGATTGCACGAGGATGTTGCAGGTTCCATGTTCTTTTGTTGAAGTAACGAGAATGTTCTAGCATTAGATAGGAGTTGATCAACTCAACAAGACTGTAAATACTCGGGTGATACAGGAATATAGGTGACCCCCGGTTTTCATCATGGTGGGGTGAAGAAATAGGTGAAGATCATTCTGAAGAAGCATATTGAATCGTTCTAAATGTCCTCTCTAGTTTTTGATGTATGCAACTATTGCGATTAGAAATTTGACTATTTGATGCGTTTGGCTGATTTGCTTTTTCTGTCTTGCTATATTTGCGAAGATTTTGGATCCACTTGTTTGAATGCTATCTTAGATTGTCTTTATAATTTTCAATATTTCTTGAAAATCTATTTGTTTCCTACATTAATAACCGTCCCATAGCGTTTTGAGACACATTATGGAATGTAGAATTTTATTTACCATGAGTCACTTTTCGTAGAATCGATTTTAAATGTGGTTATGCTTTTGTTTGGTAGGAATTAAAATTATATTAATAGTAAATTTTGATAGAAGTCTATGAAACGGGTGATCGAAAAGTTATGAGACTCATAAAGTTTGTTTGGCTCGACTTTTTACAAGATTAAAATCAATCTTTATACCATTGCAAAGTACAAGTGGATTTCAATATCTAGCTTTTATTGAGAATGGAGTTAAAAATGACAATAATAATGGTGCAATAAATATTTAAAATTTGGATGAAAAATTCTCTCAAACATACGTAAAATATGTGGTACAAATTAATTATCGACTTTGATTTAGATTAAATTCTAGATTTTTATTTTTGCCAAACAGGGGCACACTGATATGTACATCACCTGACCATGCACTTTTCTTTGGGTCTGCATATATGAATAGGAAGTTATTTCACAAGGATTAAGTTGGATAAAGGTCTTTATAGCTGTTCGAAGAAAAATATCTAAAATCATCAGTTGGAATGAATAAATTGGATTCCTTCTACCTTAAAATTACATCGTGTTACCACTTAATAAAATCGTTCGTATTTAATAAACAGTTGTTACGAAAGCACTGCTGAAGTTACAGTCATTTTTGTATGATCAAATTGCAAGTGTTATATTTTCTTATATATGTAAGTATAATCGAAACAGCTAATTAAATTACAAATTTTATTAGCAAAAGAATACAGAATTTAACATAGTAAAGCAATATAGTTTTAATATAATTTTGTTATATCTTTTTTTTTTTTTTCTTTTTATGACTCGAGTATTCAAGTTTTGCTCTATTAATCCCAAGGAGCGGTGACTTTTCCCTTGGTCTGCCATCCAAATAAATCATATGTGGTCACGCTTATATACATTTGGGTCAGACCTTTGGAAAGCGATTCTCCTCCCTATGAACTCCCTTTACGATATGCGGTTGGGACCATGGAGGAGTGACATAGTGCACCATGACCTTGTCTCTACATGATACATGCCAACATAAACGTTGCCTTTTAGCGTCGTTGGGATTCCAACATCCGATACTCCGTAAAGAACCCTCATACTTTATCATTGCGCCATGCTCATGGAGACATCTGTTTGTTGTATCTTTGTACAATGTAGGTTGATTTACATTTCACGAAAAATGAAAATTGTATAGATAGCAAATAGAAATTTTTTTATGTATCTAATTTTCATTAATTAAAAAATTTAAATTCACCAGTTTAATTTAATAGTAGACCCAGAATATCCCTAAATTAATAATCATAATACCTAAATGACAAACAGAATCACTTACATCCTTTAACTAAAACAAAGTTATAGTTAATAAACTTTCTTGTGAAATCGTAACAAACATGCTCTTTCACTTTGTAACGTAATATTTTTCTGTCCTTTAATTAAGGCAATGGCTTGTGTAATAAAAACGTAATAGCATGCTTTCTACCGAGAGTGGAGTGATAGAACTTACTTGAATTCCCAAAAAACGAGGTTGAATCACTTGCATTTTGATTGCTTGCTTTCCACATTGCTTTGTATTCACTCCTTAATCAGAAACTCGATCACAAAGGAAGAAGTTTGATGTTTACAACCCGAATAGCACTTTTGGAGATATAAAACTTCAAAATCAAGTTACCAACCTTGTATGTTTCTCTCTCTCTCTCTATATATATTGCAATACGAATTTTGCATATATGTTACGTGGTTTTGGTGGAGTGGGTGCATATAGAAGTTATTGATTGACCGAGGTTAAGTTTCAAATTTAATTTTCAACTCTTCCTTCCAAAATTCATTTCCATGCAAACAGGGTTGGATCAGCCCACATGGGCGACTCAATTTTCTTCCAACATCTTCCACTCGAATATGATAGGCTTGACCTGATTCTAATATAATATTAATAATATTAATCTCAACATCTCTAAGTTCATATAGGTAAATGGATCGTGCAATCGACGAGTTAATTTAAGAGCACATAATAGTATACATCTGTTAGGGATACGTATAGCAACTCTACTAGAGGAAATATATTTCTCGTTATACCTTAAGCATATTTTGTAACACAAGTTCATGTATTTTTTACCCCTCAATTAATCAAAGAATATACTCAATTTTCTCATTTATATTGTATAGGGCTGGACAAAAGCCCCGAACCGAACCCGAACTGAACCGAGCGATTTTTCATAAGTTAAATATCCGAACGGGTACCCGAATCGAGAACCGATAGGTTTGGATCGGGTCTCAGGTCTAGACCAAGAACCGAAGAACCGAAACTAAATAATTTTTTTATTTTATTTATTGAATTAATTAAATTATTTTATTTTTTTAAATAAATTAACAAATTAATTAATTAAATCAGATCATTTCATAATTTTATGCCTTGGGCATCCAAAAGTCCCGAACCAGACCGAACCCGAACCAAATCGAGCGATTTTTCATAAGTTAAATACTCGAACGGGTACCCGAATCGAGAACCGATGGGTTTGGGTCGGGTCTCGGGTCTAGACCAAGAACCGAAGAACCGAAACTAAATAATTTTTTATTTTTTTATTGAATTAATTAAATTATTTTATTTTTTCTAAATAAATTAACAACTTAATTAAATAAATCAGATCATTTCATAATTTTAATATTAAAGTCCAAATCATTTTGAAGTTCGTTAGCCCATTTTAAAGACAAGAAACAATAGAGTTTGGGATCCATTTGCAGTTTTTGTAAAGAATATGGACCTCCGTTATAATTATATCTTAATAATTGATATGACTACATGACTATTTGAATTTGCTCATTAAATTTAAAACCTTCAAACGAGATAAAATTCTAAGACCATTTCTCCCTCCGAAACCCTAAGCAATTTCCATTTTCCACAGCCGTGCCGGTGCAGCACTTCTAAATTAGATACCCATTTATGCATCTATTTAAGAACTATACAAATTTTATTTTTATAATTATGTTCAAGCAATTGATGATTAAATCAAATAATTGGTGATTTATATTTCATTTTCTTTATGCAGGCAGACTGCTTGAAGTAAATGAATTATTAATATGGATTACTGACATTTTAATATTAATATCTACTTTATGATATTTGTATGTATTGAATTAATNCCGACATTTTAATATTAATATCTACTTTTTAGTATTTGTATGCATTGAATTAATGTTATTCGACATCTAGTAATTTATATATTTTTGAATTGGGCTACGTTAATTTGTAAAAGTTACGAATGAAATGTCACTAGTTATATTCATGTGGTATTGCTATAAATATTAAAAAAATTAATTATGGCACGAAACCGAATGGAACCGAACCGAACCCGAATGGTTCCATAATTATATTTGGACCCGACGGTTTCATTTATTAAATACCCGAAAATTTTAGAACCGAATATACCCGAACCGAACCGACCCACGGCCAGCCCTAATATTGTATTCACAATTGTGTTGCACAACCCAAATAATTAACACAATTGTCCGGTCAGTGAATATGAATTTGGGGTATTACATAAAATAGTCTTCCTTTCCTACTTAAATCCCATAGTTAAGTCAGTTGCTTTCCTAGACATATCCCATCAACCCGAATCAACCATAATTATTAACAACATGCTACAATAGCAACATAGAAATAAAATTCTCAGAAACGGTCAAAAGTCAGAAAAAGTATTTAAGAGAGGTCATATGTGTCTCAGAGACTCACACAATGAAGTAGGGATCAACTCATTCATTTTTCATTGGTCGTTAAAGTAAACATGGTATGAGACACATGTTACGGTGTTTTTCCCTTTCTTAGGGCGTATGTCTAACCTTACAAATTAAACATACCATATATATCATAGTTAAAATATTTCTCGATATTTAATATGAGTTTTCCTTATATTTATTCCTCTAGGCAATCCCAATCGAAAACTCAATTTGGTTATAGAATTGGTCTAATGGATAGCAAAATTTATTTCGATTACTTGTTGTAATCTCGCCTTGATGTCACAACATGATCACCGTGTCTTATCTCAACACACCTCAAAGTGTCTGAGGCGATTATTCATATGAGTGAATCAATCTTTAACCTGTTTAACATACTTTGTGTGTGCATATTAAACAGTAATCTAATAATCACAACAAAAAAAATACTCTTAACATATGAACTCAAAACATTATTCATTAATGGACTTATATGAAAAGTTTACATAATAAATAAGTCAAATTCTATGCGATCCTAGAGATTTAACATTAGTTACAAATACATCCTAGGAATTGGTTTAGTTAATGGATTAGCTACTATTTGGTGCACAAGAATATATTGTCAACTTACTTCTTTCCTATAATATCTCTTAAAATTATATTTTGTATCAATGTGATGACTATCACAGTAAATCAATATAGATCCCACATCACCATTAAGGACTCTTAGATGTTGTAAGAATCTCCTTAATCAAACAACTTCTTGTACCGCTAAAGCACTTACGATAAATTCTATTTTCAGCATGGATAAGGAAATGCATGTCTGTTTCTTGTTACTCCAAGAGATAGCACCATTATTAAGCAAGAATGCATATCCTAAAGTTGATTTGTACTCATCTAGGTCTCTACCCCAATCAGCATCGGTGTGTCCTTTTGAGCACAAATCATTCCCTTAATAGCACGAGGAATAATTAGTAGTACCTTTCAGGTATCTCAATATCCTCTTAACAACTTTCCAACGCTCTCTTCTAATATTAGATTGATACCTACTGACCAGACCTACGGTATAACAAATGTCGGGACAAGTACACATCATAGCATACATCAAGCTCCCAATTGCCCTGGAGTATGGAACTCTGGATATTTCTTCTTTTTCCTCAAAAGTCTTAAGACACATGCGAAGAATTGGAGTATCGCCTTTTGATACAGGAGTGTCAATGGGGTGCGATTCTCCGAAATGTTTAAGAACTTTCTTTGTATATGGCTCTTGTGACAAAACAAGAAGCCACTTCGAACGATCTCTATGGATTTTAACACTTAATATGTAATCCGCTTCACCCATGTCTTTCATTTCGAAATTTGATGATAGCCACTCCTTAATTGTTTAAATATACTCATTGTCATTCTCATCCAATAAGATGTCATCTATGTAGAGAGATACAATTACAAATTTCTCATTGAACCTTTTCAAATAAATACAGGGATCTTTATCTATCATGACAAAATTGTACGAGATAACTGCTTTGTTAAATCTCAAGTACCACTGTCTAAAAGACTGTTTTAGGCCATAGATTGATCTATTGAATTTACAAATTTTATTCTATTGGTTTATTTTAATGAAACCTACTAGTTGATACATGTAGATTTCTTCATCCATTTGATGCAATTCTAAATCTAAACATGCCACTATAGCTAAGAGTAAGCGAATTGAAGAAAATCTCACTATTTGTGAAAAATCTCTTCATAATCTATATCTTCTTGTTGAGTATAACCCTTTGTTACCAAGCGAGCCTTATACCTCTCTTCAATTTATTTTGAGAACACATTTGTTACCAATAGCTCTCCTAACAATCAGAAGATCAACCAAGTCCCAAACTTGATTTGATTTCATAGCCTATATCTCTTCTTCAATTGCGTTCTTCCACTTTTCCTTTGCAGGGTATGATAGAGCTTCTTGTACTAATTTTGGTTCTTCATCATCTTCAGGAGATACTAGAAAACTTGCTTTCAATCTTTAATTGACGTTTAGATATACTTTTTCTAGTACTCTTACAAAGTGAAAGCTCCGATATGACCTTCTCACTTGGAATTGGAGATAAATTGCTCCCACTTGGATCAATAGGTAGAAGTGCTTTTTCTCGCACATCACTTGATCTATCAAATGCAAATCTATCATCTAATTCAAACAAAGGTTCTCCCTTTTTAATTTCTCCTTCACTAGGAAAATCACTTTCAAGAAAATGTCACATCAAGTGGACTCTATCTCAGTTATAGTTTTATCCTGATATTCACCTATGAACACATACCATTTGGATTGGTATGAGTATCTTATAAAGATACACTTTTTGCCTCACGGACCCAATTCTCCAAACTTTCTTAACGAGTCATGGGTATGGCAGCTGATCCCCAGTATCTAAGATGATGAGAACCACACAGCAATAGTAGCTACGCAACCTAACAACGAGATTAGAACTAACCCAAGAAAGCTAATAGAATCGAGGTTTTGGATTTGATCCAAGAATTGTGAACCAAGCAA
>CAIGRS010033993.1:0-12519 GCA_903798395.1 Fraxinus floribunda
AAAGCATGCACAACTCGTAATGTGTTGTCATTTTACCAAAAAATGCACAAAACACAAAATGCAACCAACAACGACCACAAGCAAACCATCGACACAATTCACACAGAATAGTCAAATAAACTTTTCTAAGTTCACGCGCATTTATAATAATGAAAAACTAATTGAGAACAAATCACAAATTATTTAATGCAAATTATTTACAAGTAATTTCTGGATCTACCAATAGGTAATGATTACCCCTTCAAGGTAATTCAAACCTAATATCACCTCACATAATAATTTCTAATACGAAAAGTAAATTGTTACCCTACATGATAACCATAACTACAATAATAAAAAAAGAAAATAATAATAAAATATAGAGAAATGACCGACGCTTCTTTGACTTGCCCAACTGATTTGAAAGAGTATCGTTTCTATGCACATATATCCAAAATAAGCTGATGGGAATAAACAAGAAGAAGTGGTCGGATAAACTAAGAAGAAAAAGCGACGTGAAGTAAATAAGAATGAAGCACTGTATTGGTAAAATGGAATAAATTTTTAGGTTTATAACATTATTAGGCCTTCCTACTTCTCATGTACCTTATGACTTTTTTTGGCCATTACCTTTTTATGTAATGAAATAGTTGATAAAAAAATTATTAATGTAGTGGTAAAAAATATTCCACTAGCCCAAATGGCCTAAGTCAAAAAAATAAGGTACACAGATGGTCAACTTGATAATCGTGCCATCTTTTGGCCAAATTCGTTATATCGATCGGGCCAAATACACGGTCTAAGACCCACATGTCAATTCGCACCCTAATAATTTATCTTCAAGATAAATCATGTTATGATTTGACCAGATCAAGTAGAAGTTATCTAAAAATAGATTGGCAATTTCAACCGAATAGATCTTATCAGATTCATTTCCAACAAACCAAAAAATCTCGCATAGTCCTCGTCAATCCTGCCTAGACGGTTATCCTACTGCTATAAATTTTGTGGTCAGTCTTACGTTGAGGTACAGAACGTTGAGGTACATAAGAAAAAACTACTCTACTATAAGTTACTTCTTCTTTCTTTTGGTCTAGTATTCCTATAATTCTTGAGAAGCTTTTCTGATTTGACCGTCGAAGGGTCTTCAGTCGGCACCACACCGGTGTCCTCTTGAGATCTTTTGCAATTTTTCTTCTTCGTTCTACTTTTTCGCAGGATTACTGGTGGCCTGATCAACTCGATTTTCTCAACTGTAGACTTCGCAGTCTAAAATTTGGCACCCACTGTAAATCATTTTTATGAACGAAGCTCTTAGCATTACTAATCATCAATCACCATGTCAGGAACTTCTAAAATCCATTGTATGGATGACTCTACTAATCATACTTTGGACGGAACTGCTCGTCAAGGAGTTGAACGAATGATTAGTTGGGAGATGGAAGGGACAAGGCAACATAGAGACAGCTCAAGTCATATCATCGCTCCGCCAACTATTACACAGCCATCCCATTCTACCAAGCCAGTCTAGCTGACGGTTGTTCAACATGATACTATTTATCCTGCCTCCATACACTCTGAACATATCACTTTGTCTAGTGAAGTAACTGCACGACTAGCCCAATTCATCATGTTGACTAAGCAAAATTCACAAAAATCAGAGACTAGAATTGGAGATTGTTGCCATCCGTGTGAAGAATCGAGACCTTCAAGAAAGGGTGGAATCATTGGCGTCTGATCCAACTTTGGTACGTCCATCCTCTTCCCATACTCTAGTAGGCCAATACCTTCACTCAACTAAAATGGACTTAGGACTATTAGTTTGAACCTTCAATTTACCACACCGCTAAATAGAGGATCAGAAAATGTACTACCACAGCCTACCATTGGACAAGATCTAAAGTTCGCACGAAAGTTAGTGGTGATTGAAGCCATGATTCAACTTATCCCTGGGATGCCTGCACTCATCAAAAAGAGTGTTGCCAGTTGTTTCTCCGACTCTCCCTTTGTTGATGAAATTGTCCAAGTAGAAATGGCTAAAAAGTTTAACTTCCTAACATGAAACTTTACAATGGGACGGTTGATCCAAACGATCACACAGCTCAATACAGACAGAGAATGTTTACAGCTGCTACACCTAAAGACCTTCGTAAGGATTGCATGTGTAAGGGGTTCGGCTTCAGTCTTGTGGGGCTGGCCCTATAATGGAATACAAACATTCCTAATAATTCTATATCGTTGTTCGCACAACTAATTGATACTTTTGTTGAGCAGTTTACAAGCAGCTGGAAACTTGAGAAGCGATCCGACGATCTCTATCATATAGTGCAAAGGAGAAGCAAATTACTTTGTGAATTTGTTAGACGATTCAACTGGGAGAAGGTTTCCATTCCTAGCTGTAACCAACAAACTACCATTTCTACTTTTCGAAAGGGGTTCCTTTAGATACTAATTTGTAAAAGGAACTGACCAAATATCTATGTAGTACAATGGATGATGTCTTGGCTAAATCTTAGGCCCAGATTAAATGGGAAGAGAATGATGCTAACTTCAATTTCACCAGACGACAACCTCCTAAAAAAGAGTCATGATGACAAAAAAGAGTTGAGAAACGGCCTGCAAGTTCTTATTCTCCTCCAAATATGAGGGACACCAAGCCTAGAGAGCTACCCACACCATTTGATCGCCCTCCTATAAGGACAAAGGTTGGGATCCTCGAATAGAACCTTTCAATTGGACTAGCATAACTAATTGTAGTACTAAAGAAGATGGATGATGCAGTAAATTGGCCCAGAAAGATGAGAAGCTCTAATGACCAATGTGATAGGACTAATTGGTGTGAGTTTCACGCGGACTACGGTCACTGAACAGATGACTACAATGCCCTAAGATTGGAAGTGGTAGAGCTGTTGAAGTGGAGACACCTTACAGACCTTCTGACTGAAAAAGGAAAAGAGAATGTTGCCAGATGACAACAACCACGTGGTAAGCAAGGCTCAAGTCCAGGGGTCACGCCGACACATGATAAAAATATTAACTTCATCACCAGCGGGTCAGAAGTTGGCGGGATAACAAAGGCAGCGGTACAGAGACATGCGCATCGAGCAACTCATCTTTGCCTGAGTCTAAACCAAATAAGCGAATCAGACTCACCACAGATCATTAGCTTCACGACTTCTAAGGTTATGCAGCTATTCAATCCACATCATGACGTTTTGGTCATATGTTTGAACATCGCCAATTGCTTGACCAAGTGCATCTTGATAGATAATGGCAACAGTGCAAACATACATTTTTTGGAAACCATTAAGGCTATGACGATTTCAGGAAAAAAAACCATTACTCACCGGAAGACAGTGCTAATCGATTTCAATGGTGAACACAAAAACACTTGGGTGAGATTGTGCTGCCTGTTTATGCAGAAAGAGTTAACCTCTATACTTGATTCCTCATAATTGATAGCCTATCAACATATAATGCTATCTTGCGTAGACCCTGGATCTATGAAATGAAGGTCGTACCATTGACATTTCATCAAGTACTAAGTTTTCCTACCAAATGGAGAATGAGGGAGATTCATGGCAACCAAAGAGATTCTAGAGACTGCTACAAGAATTCATTCCGCTCTGACTCATGTCCTTTAAAGCAATTACAGTAATTTTAACCCATCATCTCAACCATCCGAATGTGGAAGAGCTAGATAAAGTACAAATTCACCTTGACTTTCTAGAACACAAAACTTAAGTGGGGGCAAGTTTAAGCCAACGCTCAGGCAATACCTTAGTAAGTTTCTCATGGAACACCATGACTATTTTGATTGGTCTCACACAAACATGATCGGTGTTGACCCAGAGATAATGATGCACAAATTGAATGTCGATCCCCAATACATTCCGATCAAACAAAAGCAAAGAAAGTTCACTCCTAAACGAAACCACATTATTAATGAAGAGGTACAAAAACTTATAGAAGCTGGCTCCATACAAGAAGTCTATTACTCAGACTGGCTCGCTAATGTCATCGTTGTGAAAAAAAAAATGGTAAGTGGAGAGTCTATATTGATTTCACAGACTTGAACAAGGCATGTCCGAAGGACAGCTTTCCACTTTCATATATCGACATGTTGGTCGACTCAAAAAATTGGTACGAGCTTCTAAGCTTTATGGATGTCTCTTTTTGCTACAACCAGATTCTAATATACCCAACTCACCAAGAGAAAACTACTTTCGTGATGAATTGAGGCACATTCTGCTACAAGGTCATGTCTTTCAGGCTCAAGAACGCTGGAGCAACATATCAACAGCTAATTAATCGTATGTTTGCTGATCAACTCGAAAATCCATAGAAGTCTACATCGACGACATGCTGGTAAAATCCTTGATTGTAGAGCAACACATAGACCACCTGAATAAATATTTCAAGGTTCTAAAGAAGTACATCATAAAACTCAATCCGTCTAAGTGTTCATTCGGAGCATCCTCTGGCAAGTTCTTACGTTACTTAGTAACCCAGTGAATCGAGACAAACTTGGATCAAATACAAGCAATCATTAACATCCCATCTACAACTTTCCTTAAGGAAGTTGATGTGACCCAAGATGGGCAATAAACAGGCGAAGGATCGAGGAGCGTTAAGAAGTTGAGGTGGAGCTCGGGAACAAATTGAGGAACGAATCAAGGTAAAAAGGTCATACAAACACTTGGTCGAGCCACAGAGTCCACAATGGGAGAGTTAGCATTTTTGGGGTCAAGTTCTATGTTGGGGTCGAGGGCAAGAACGAGCTTGAATGCGTTGGAATCAAGAAACGAAGTGTAGAGGCAAGCTGGAGAACCATGTGGTCACATGGTTCGCATGGCCATTTATCGAAAGCTGAAGGGACAGATTTGAGTCGCCTATGCGATTATATATGATACACCATGTAGCCCCATGGCTATGATTTCAGTTGCGATTTTTCAGATTTTGGCAGTCTCCTTATTTTCCTAAAACTCTAGATTTCTCACATCTTTTAGCATATTTTGGATTCTATTTCGTGCCTTTTAGGGTTTTAGAGTTTTTCATATAAATACGATCTTAATTCATTATATTAAAATAGAGTTGATATTTGAAAGAATTTATACACAATTTCATAGAGTTTTATTCCTCAAATTTTTGGTGGCTTAAAGTTCTAACTTGAACTTATCAAAAGGTCTCGCAATCCTTTTGTGGCACTCCCACTTCATGGTTCTTGTTTTGGGTAACGTGTAATCTCGGTTCTTGTTATAGGTCGAATAATAGGTTGGTTTGATCTTTGCGCGACGTGATTTCCAACTTTCTTGGGCTTGTTTCATCTTGTTCGTGGGTTTCTAAGATCGATTCTTGATTGGGTTCACATCAATTGGTATCAGAGTCTGGCTCTAGAATTTAAATTATCTATCCTTTATTTTTCATTAATTATTTTACTGTTTGAGTAAAAAAAAAAATCAGTTTTATTGTTCTTGATTTTTGGTCATTGTCTTCATTATAGTCCTATCATTTTTTTGTCTAGATTAATCATTTAGATGTTTATTGAGTTCCTTTCAAAAATAAGAGACAAAAAAAGTCTACATCTCGTGAACGTTTAGAGACAAAACAGAACAAACAAATTTTGCATCATTTGTTTTCGTTTTCTTGAAGTTGAGTTGAATTACCTCAACCTGTGTAAATTTTGTTGATTATCCGAAACTTGTGCTTGTGGTGGTGTTCGCTGCAGGATTTGTGACCCATTTGATTGATATCGATTATTTCTTGAGCCATTGAGAAAGGAGGATGAGTGGTAAAAGACAAAAGTGGTGAGCTCATTATCAAGAAAAAGTCAATTTCAAGTGATATACGAGTGCAAACATGTGAGGTAAAATATTTTACTTTTTTTTTATTCATTTTCATTTAATTTATGTTATTTAATTATTTGCAAAAAAAGAGGGGGGATATGACTAAAGGTGAGGAAGAAGTGGTGTCTAAGGGGTTTTATGCGGAATTTATGGATAGTATGCGGTTATACATCATAGGTTTGATCAGTTGAGTTTGGCAGTTGATCGTATTAGTGGTGATGTAGCTAGACATGAAACCCTGATTGGGAGTCAACAATGAAGAACGCCTCAAAGCGTTCCTCGTGGGGGTAGAGGAGATAGGCGAGGACAGAATCTTATGGCTAAATTTGATGAGAAAACGAAGCGGTGAGTGTAGGGAGTGATGATTATTATTATTTGGAAGCTGATATGGGACTAATGGAGAATACATGAGGTACGCTTCATCAAAAGGTTGATAGAAATTTGGGGAGTATCAAACTGAACATCCCAACTTTTCAAGGTCAGAGTGACCCTGAGGCTTACTTAGAATGGGAAAAAAAAGTGGAATTGGTGTTTGATTGCCATAATTACTCAGAGGAGAAGAAGTTGAAGTTAGCTGTAGTGGATTTCACTGATTACACCATTATTTGGTGGGATCAATTGGTGACTAGTCGTATGAGGAATTTGGATAGGTCGATTAAGACGTGGGGGGAGTTGAATGCTCGTATGAGAAAACGGTTTAAAACCAGGACATTATTATCGAGACATTCATCAAAAATTACAAACTCTTTCTCAGGGGTTTAGGAGTGTGGAAGATTATTTTAAGGAAATGGAGGTGACGATGATTCTAGTGAATGTGGAGGAGGATCGGGAGGCCACCATGGCTAGGTTTATGAATGGGTTGAATAGGGACATTGCCAACATAGTAGAGTTACAGCACTATGTGGAGCTGGAGGACTTGGTGCACATGGCTATGAATGTGGAGAGGCAACTCAGTTGAAAGGGGGTAGCGAGGTTTACTACTGAACCTAAATAGAGTGGTGGTTATAAGAATGATTGGGCGGAGACCACGAAAAAGATTGAGATATCTAAGGTAAGGAAGATGTAGCTAAAAATAAACCAATCATCGAGTCTCAAACTGGTAGGTCGAGGGATATTAAATGCTTCAGGTATTTGGGTTTGGGGTATATCGCTTCACAGTGTCCAAACCGACGGGTGATGATTCTTCAAGAAAATAGAGAGATTGAGTCAGATGATAAAAGTGAGAGTGACAGCATGTCTGGGCTAGAGGATGTTAAAGGTGAGACTTATGTAGAGTACCCGATCGGGGAGTCATTAGTAGTAATGCATGCTCTTGCTACACAAATGAAGGTGGATGATGATGAGCAGCAACGGGAGAATTTATTTCACACGAGGTGTCATGTTAAGAATAAGGTGTGCAGTTTGATAATAGATGGAGGGAGTTATACAAACGTGGCTAGCGTGCGACCCTTTTAGAGGAGATAGGGTTACCTCTTATGAGTCATCCACAACCATACAAACTGGAGTGGTTGAATAGGTGTAGAGAGGTACGGGTTACCAAAAGGACCTTGGTGAACTTCAGCATTGGGCGGTATAGTAATGGGGTGTTATGTGATGTGGTTCCAATGCATGCGAGACATCTCTTGTTGTGTAGGCCCTGGCAGTACAATAGGAGAGTGGAGCATGATAGATTCGAAATCGGTACAACATTGTGAAGGATGGAAAAACTATTACGCTCGTACCTTTGATATCACAACACGTCCATGAGGACCACTTAAAACTAAAAAGTGAGCGAAAGAACAAAAATGAGGAGTGGAAAAATGAGAGCATGATAGAAAAAGTAAGGTGGCTAAGAGTGAGAAAAAAAAAAGTAGAGCCACATGAGAGAAAAGGAAGGGAAAAGTTAGATAAGAGAGAAAATTCCAGGGTAAGCTTATATGCAAGAAAGGTCGAGTGTGAGAGAGTTTTAGTGAGAACTAACAATCTCCTCCTCAATTTGGATATTTCTCTTTTGCATGAATTCAATGATTTATTCTGTGGAGGAATAATTCGCAGGGCACCATACTTTGACTATCCACCTGATGCAAAACATATGGAGAAATTGTTGAGTAACAAGGGAGAAAATTGTAATCACGCCATGGTAACGTATCAAATCCATATACCTTGGTTTACCTATGAGCTAGCATTTAGGAATATATTTTCACACGGGATATTTACTTTGGTACATGTTAAAGCTTCTAATAATTTCATGAGGTTAGTAAGTCAATTGTTGCATGCATTTATGGAATATTTCTTGCTTGTCTATGATATGCACTTACTACATCATAAAATTCTAGCATGCCACGCCGAGTTACTCACGTATAACAAGCAATTAGAGTACATTATTGGTAACTGGGTGCATGATTGTGTTTACTTTAATCACTTCCATTCCACGCATCAATTTAACGAGTGGTTTTAATCTACTAACAATGTTCATTTTAATGACTTTATTTATTGGTGTTAGTAGTAGCTCTGGTCACAAGCAAGTGATTATTATGTACATATCTTAGTATTGCCAAGTGGGGCTATCGAGTCAAGTCTTGTTTGACCCAGGTGCTGGTAGTTGGGTGATCATATATATAAGGTGGATACAGACTCAGAGGAGGTCCAACCTACATCCTAGAGGAGACAGACCATGTCATATCCATTGCTATGATCAAGAATGATGGTTACAATATGCTTCTACTGGGAAAGTCTATGATAGTTAGCATTTTCGACGTTGTTAATGTTACTTCGTTTGATGCATACACTGATTCGAGGTCGAATCCTTTTGAAGAAAGATGGGATTTTGAAATTTGAATTGAATTGAGTACGTAAGATGATGATGTAATGGATATGTATAGTAACTATGGACTTCTATATAGAGAGTCTCATGTCCCCCATTACTATAGCAGTATGGGAGCACTGTGCAAGTCCCAGGTTACTATTCAAAATCCCCAAATTTTCCAAATCCCTAATGTCTTCTCCATCTTCATCGCGTTTCTTAGTAAACGCTAAAAACTACTTCTTAACGTATCCTAGGTGTCCGATCTCTAAGGAGATCATTCTATCACAGATTAAATCGTTCGATTATCCGATCAATTGTGTGTTCGTGAGAGTGTGTGAGGAAAAACACTCGGATGGTGCACAACACCTCCACTATCTGGTTCAATTCTCCGACAGATATAAATGCTGGAGCAGTAGGTTCTTCGACGTCGTCAACCTTGACTCAGGGGAAGTTTACCATCCAAACGTGCAGAGCACACAATCGGCCGACGACGTCATTGATTAAGTCACTCTCTTCAAAAGTCGATCAACAGTACTCTCCCGGATGGTTATGAACGAAGGATTAATATCACAAAAATTATGTTAATGGACCCGACATAAAACGATGTTAATGGGCCGAACGTAAAACATTGACCCATAATAAGTTAAAATTATCGGCCCAATAACATTTATTGGGCTTGGATCTCTTAATAAAGTCTTGGTCCACAAGCAAAAGCACAATACCACTTTGGGATGACATCTTTCATTTTGAATCTGAATATGAGCAGTACATGATTAGACTTAAAAGCTTAAGATTCGTCCTTCAGAAATTAAAAAATGATACAAATCTGGTTCAAATTCGAAAGTAATCGACTATAAATAGGAATGTCGAGACTACATTTTAAATAAACAAAACAAATTTTAGTAAAAACTGCTGATCGGCAAAATGAATCAAGGGTTGCATTTTGGAGATATGTACAACATACTTCCGAAAGATCTAAAGTATCACGTGAAGTCATTCTACTGGAAGGACTACATGGAGAGAATAACACTCTACAATCGTGCTAAACAACTGACAAGGTTAATCTATCCGTTCTGTTGTTCAGACTACGACATGTTTTGCTTCTTCCGAGACGACATAAGAGTGGACATGCACATCAGGGTGAAGGATATAGTGGATCAAATTATATATAATTTGAGGAGACGAAACATCTATCTGACTGTACATCAATTCATCATCCGACTGGAAGGAAGATTCTTCTTCGAGGACGATGAATGTAGGATGCTGGACAAGGTCCCAATATGGGAGGACATTACGATCATGGATTACTATCGTTAAAAGAATGACAATCCAAATGATTCTCATTACATGTACTAAATAAAACAATTATCAAATTTTGGTTTTACATACTAGTCATAAATGTAACAAAGTGTATGTAATACATGTACTAATTTCAATGAACATGAAATTGATTACAATTATGATTTACTTTTGTCCTTATCGGACTTAATTACATGTTCTCTATCCTTGTCCATGGCTATACTTAACAAATCTATGAGATCAACATATTTCAACATGCTTGATCCGACTAGAGTCTCATCTCGTCTAGTGTCGGAAGTCTGGTTAACGCTGTCTTCGGGTTTTACTTTCGGCAAATCATTCTGAGAAGCATCGAAGAGCCTCCTAGTTTCGACCGCAGCAACGGAGCGACGTAACATGTCTCTATAACACAATCCGAGCAAAGATCGAATGGAATCGACGCTAACATATCCACAATCAACGGTGCTTAAACACCTATTCAGAGTCGGCTTATTGGTAGTGTAGTCGACGTGCCAAACGTCGACACAGTCACTAGAATTATCTTCGACTTGATGTGAATTTCTGGGCTCCTAAACTCGATTTCGTTGACTCGTTTCGAAGCACACGTCTCAAGTATCCTCTAATTTGGTAGAACAAGGTGCTAGATTTTATGTTGGAACCCTCTAGTCTATACAACATCCTCCAATGCATCTTGTCGGATGCGGCGGAACTCCAACAGCTTCCATAATACACCAGGTCACAATTGCAGGTGACGGGAATCACGAACTCCGCCAGCCTCGATAAAGCACCGATCATCATGGAGTCGTGGACCTCGATCTTCAAGGATCCCTAGGAATTGATGGGGCACTGGCATCGATACTCGATGATGCATCTATCGATCATTACAACGTGCTTCTTGAGCTTATTGTACAAAGACGTCCATAGAGGATGGGAGCTTCACACGCACCTCTTGATGATCTCCATCAGCAACAGCTTGGATCGTCTTTTTCTTAATATCTCGATCAAATAGATTTCCCTCCTCGAACATTGCACGTGGATTTCGATTTGTTGAACACAAATCGTGAGTAGAACGACCAAGCACAGAACTATTATGCGTCTGAGATTCATAGACAATTGCTCTGGGGAGCAAAAATGAAAATTGAGTAATGACAACGCATATATAAAGAATGTCATCATCTTGCAAGATGACGACGAGTGTCACAAATCAATGCACAGATGTACATTTCTATAAAGAACACTGTGTGTTAGACAGTGAACACATTTTAAATTGGACCGTCGATTGAAATTTACTACTGTATGATCCACTATGTGGACGCTTTGGGACACATGGCTCTACGGATGTCCCAAAGTAGGGGACGAGCCGTATTATAGGCTCGCCCTTTGGGAGCTCCGTGGAATGGACCCGATAGGGTGCCCCTGCGGGGCCTATCGAATCTAATTGAATTTTGAATTAGGTTATTGAGCAGGATTTTGAACTTTGAATTAAATTGATTACGTAAGCTGATAACATAATAGATATGTATAGTAACTATGAACTTCTATATAGAGAGTCTCATGTCTCCCATTACTATAGCAGTGTGGGAGCACTGTGCAAGTCCTAGGTTACTATTCAAAATCCCCAAATTTTCCAAATCGCTAATGTCTTCTCCATCTTCATCGCATTTCTTAGTAAATGCTAAGAACTACTTCTTAACGTATCCTAGGTGTCCGATCTCCTAGGAGATCGTTCTATCACAGATTAAATTGTTCGATTATCCGATAAATTGTGTGTTCGTGAGAGTGTACGAGGAAAAATACTCGGACGGTGCACAACACCTCCACTATCTGGTTCAGTTCTCCGATAGATATAAATGCTGGACAGTAGGTTCTTCGACGTCGTCAACCCTGACTCAATGGAAGTCTACCATCCAAATGTGCAAAGCGCACAATCGGCCGACGACGTCATCGATTAAGTCACTCTCTTCAAATTTCGATCAACAGTACTCTCCCGGATGCTTATGAACGAAAGATTATCACAAAAATTGTGTTAATGGGCCCGACGTAAAATGATGTTAATGGGCCGAACGTAAAACGTTAGTACTCTCCCGGATGCTTATGAACGAAAGATTATCACAAAAATTGTGTTAATGGGCCCGACGTAAAATGATGTTAATGGGCCGAACGTAAAACATTAGCTCATAATAAGTTAAAATTATCGGCCCAATAACATTTATTGGGCTTAAATCTCTTAGTAAAGTCTTGGTCCACAAGCAAAAGCATATTACCACTTTGGGATGGTATCTTTCATTTTCAATTTGAATATGAGCAGTACATGATTAGACTTAAAGACTTCACTGTTGAGGCAAAACTCTATATGAGTTATAGAGAGGCAGTAAGCCCAATTTATCTCATATGAAAGTTTGGTATTGTGACATTTATGTGAAGCGCACTGAATCGGATAAGTTTAAGTGTATATCCAATAAATACATATTTGTAGGACATCCAAAAGAGATATTTGGATATCGATTCTATAATTCCATTGAGAAGAAAGTCTTCGTCTCACGACATACCATCTTGACAGAGAAAGAGTTTGTTCTAAGAGAGGACAGTGGGAGTAAATTAGAACTTGAA
>CAIGRS010034018.1:1823-17658 GCA_903798395.1 Fraxinus floribunda
AAAAAAAAAAAAAAAAAAAAAAAACCCTACATACATAAGTGCGACTGTGCGACAATGAACGAAGATCTAAAATCTCTACTATAGTTAAAAAGTGACTTAAAAAAAAAGGAGAAAAAAAAAAAGCTCTGCTACGATGCTACCATTATAGAATGGGGCTTCACAGAAGCCCCACAGATTACACACATAGGGAGGGGAGGGGCAGGAAAATTTTGAACCAATTTTTAATCACGTGGGTCCCGATATTGTGAGGGTCGGTAAGCCTTCTATGAACCGACCCTCTATACATAAAGATTTATTAAAAAAAAATTGAGGTATGACATCTACTTTTCAAGTATATAGATCTGACATGTATGCTTTAATAACCTCATGTAGGCATGTAAGCAGAATATCTGCACAGTTAATTATGCCATTTGCATTGGCAATGATTGTGTACAAGGGAGACTTGATAACCCCGTTAAAAGGAGTCATCCAAGCCCTGACATTTAACCCTCGTTTTATACAGAGTTTTTCAAACTTATTTTCGACAACACATTTTTCAATAAAGTAATTTTACAAGTGGACGCATTCTCCAAATAAATTACATCACAAAATTTCTGCCAAAAAAGATTTACATGTAGCATACCCTTAATTTCACTGCAAGATTATAACTCATTTTAAAACAACAATTTGAGAGGCTTTAACTTTTCAAAGCTTTGATAGAGTTGAGATCTCAATAATTAATTGGGTGAACAGTAAACTAGACAACAAAAAACAGATGTCAACTCTCATCTAAAACGGTCAAGTTCATTATTATATGTCAGTTCTTGTTTTCATATTTAAACGGAATGCAGTTTTACCTTGTACAAAAAGAACTACATTCAATAATATTGTATTCCTCATGGATCTGAAGAAGAAATTTCCTAATATTGAAGAATATGTCTTGCTATTTGATGGAAGGAAGAAATGAAGAATGTGAGTTTTAAGAAATCGTCTATGGTTTTGGTGGGTAAACACTAAGGCTTTCCACCAACCAGACATGTTTCCGGGCCCTCATGTTTGGGCTTCAAGAGCCTTGTCGCAATCCTGAGTTGAAAAGGACCACCTCACACTACTCCACCAAAATCCAAAGGTGATCTTGAAAACAAGATCATGTTAAAGGAATCTGAGTCGAGGTGTCAAAATAGATGGTCGAAAGAAAATTGCAAGGCTCAGATGAGCTTGTCCCCCTGACGTACTTCTTAATACAGTTTAGAGGAAAAATGGAAAACAACTAGAAATCAAGTTGAGCAGGCTCAAGACCGGGCTTGGGTCGACCAAGCCATTTCGTCACCTCTAACTGAACCTGATATAGCTGCAGTATATCTTATGGGCATTAGGATTCGGCCTGAAATAGGCGTGTTCTTAATAGGCAATGAAACATAACAAGTGAAAAGATCTCAAACAAGACTATGTACTATAATTCGCGCATTTTAGAACACTGCAATAAACTGGACAACAAAAAACAGATGTCAACTCTCATCTAAAACGGTCAAGTTCATTATTATATGTCAGTTCTTGTTTTCATATTTAAACGGAATGTAGTTTTACCTTGTACAAAAAGAACTACATTCAATAATATTGTAGAAGAAGAAATTTCCTAATATTGAAGAATATGTCTTGCTATTTGATGGAAGGAAGAAATGAAGAATGAGAGTTTTAAGAAATCATGTGGTTTTGGTGGGTAAACACTAAAGGCTTTCCACCAACCAGACATGTTTCCGGGCCTCATGTTTGGACTTCAAGAGCCTTGTCCCAATCCTGACCATGAAAAGGACCACCTCACACTACTCCACCAAAATCCAAAGGTGATCTTGAAAACAAGAGCATGTTAAAGGAATCCGAGTCGAGGTGTCAAAATAGATGGTCGAAAGAAAATTGCAAGGCTCAGATGAGCTTGTCCCCCTGACGTACTTCTTAATACAGTTCAGAGGAAAAATGGAAAACAACTGGAAATCAAGTTGAGCAGGCTCAGGACCGGGCTTGGGTCGACCAAGCCATTTCGTCACCTCTAACTGAACCCGATATAGCTGCAGTATATCTTATGGGCATTAGGATTCGGCCTGAAATAGGCGTGTTCTTAATAGGCAATGAAACATAACAAGTGAAAATATCTCAAACAAGACTATGTACTATAAGAAGAAATTGAGCAAAAAATTCTGCATTTATGTTGCACCAATTAGTTTGTACTACAATGATTCAAAGAAAAAAGTCGATAAAGTATTCTATGACGGTGATCCAGATGAAATGATAAAACTATCATGGCACATAGCTGTATTGGTAAGAAAATCTCTAGCTGCAGCAGAACACTACTCAAAAATTTATGGCAATTGAAGAACCATGCAGTTACCTCTTGGGTACTGCAAGGAATGTCCAGCAGATCTCAAAATTTTGTCCTTTACTGTCCACGGGAAGACAGCAAGCCTCTGAATGTCACAAAGCTCTCACGATCATCCACGAATAATTTAATAAAGCCTCCCTCGGCAATTGGAAGATCCACATAGGCATGTACAGCCATCTCCAGGCAATAGCTTGTAGTGGAAATCATAAGTCAACTCTTCGCCTACAGCTATCTGCTTGTAAAGGTCACAATCAGGCGAAAACCAAAGAGGAAACACGACTTGTATCAATAAAGACAAACTAAAGCATTCATTAAGCCATTAGTGCACGCTTGGTGCTCGATATAGGACAGACTAAATATAATAGAAAAGATTTTACTTTTTATGTTCCTTGATATCATCCAGTGCTATTTATCCTCCCCACCAAACATATCACTAATGCTCAAGGAAAAGGAGGACAGTGCTTACATCTCGAACGGTGTAGAGACCAATGTGTGCAAGATGACTATCCATGCTTTCCACAAGAACTTGGTGATTCACGAGATTTGGCGAGCAACTATGTGGAAAAAAGGAAAAGAATTAAATTAACATCAAAAGAACAGTAAGTGGTATTGAAAAACACAAATAAAGATTACATTTCAAATTAAAAGGAGATTGGCATAAAAAAGCATAATCTATGACCATTCGTTCTAGAGCTCAGTAAGTAAATGACAAGATTTCATTCCTTATCTTAGTTTTAAAATAAGGAGACATAAACACAAACAATTACTTATACTTTGTGGGGAGGTTTACAATACTCCCTCTGGTACTGATTGTCCAGTTGCATTTTAACTGCTTGAACTAAATATTCCACAAGTTTTCTATTTACACAAATGTTTTCATCCTTACTGGCATAAATGAAGGTTAAAAAGAGTTGATTCTGACATCCATCTGAAAAATACAGAAACCAACAGAAGCTTTATGATCATTTATCAAGTAATTCGTCAACCCTGTTAAACCATCATATTTCTTCTTAAAAGACAAATATTTAACATGTTCATCTCATTATTAGTTTTAACCAATGAAACATCCTCATTTGCCCATAATATGCATAACCGCAAAGATGGAACAAGAGAAGCATCGTTATTCCTTAACATGAAAGCTACAAGGACAGCAACCAAAATATATTACTCTTCAGCTTTGTCATAGTGACACTAGGGTATATCATGAAACAGAAATAGGATTCTGTTTGGTTCGGAGTTTGACAAATCCTTATCAAAAATTTTCTCTTCAAATTAGAAATGCACACAGATAATGTGGAATACAGACAAAGTTATACCAGAAATACACCAGAGCAGATAGGACCAAAAAAATTCCCTCACCTGTGATTAATAAAACGTGAAATGTTTCCATAATTTGTCGCATCAATCACATATGGAACTGGCCCATCTATCAATCTGCTCACATCATTAATGTGAGCATCAATCTCATAAAAATACCTGCAACTTTCTTTGTCATACCTGCTTTTCCAAACAGAGAAACACCAAAATATATAAGGATTAAGGACCAAAAATAAAAAAAAAAGGCTCAATCCAGAACAGAAAGTTAGATCAGAAAAGGTCAAGTGGATAGGACAGCCAAACCTATTGCATCTCTTATTTGCTTCTTGTTCATCTATGACCTCCCCAATATACTCGCATACAAAGGAGCCACGAAGTATTGCTTCTCTTGCTCTTACTGCCCAACCCTGAGTCAACATGCCAACATATGATAATGCTCCAGCAGATTCAAAATAGATGGTCAGTTACCTTTTTCTCTGTTTTGAATATTTCCAACTTCACTTGCACTCCATTTTGCAAAACCCTATTCTGACAAGTTTTACTGCAGCAGCATCTCTGATTGCATTCATAAACTAGGTAGCCCTCCTAGCAATTTAGAGAAGTATTTCTATTTAATAGAGAATAGAATCACAGAAGAAGCACAAGAAGAACAGATCCATTCACCGTGAAGCAAGGATAAACACAAATTTGACTCAAATAGATAACACAATCAATAGAAAACACCGTATCATACAATCTATTGATTCATTGATCCATCAAGACAAGTATTCTACCCACCACTCAACAACACTATTAAGCAGGAACCATGCAGCAAGCATTAGGAGAAACATGTGATTGTGCAATGCTATTCGATAGAATGTATCTAATGTTTGGATGCAAAAAAGCATTTATTCAGCAAGGAAAATCTTATTTTATTAATATTTTCTTTTTTCATATGACCACCCATTTTAAAATTTGGTAAACTTCAGCGAAATCATTCATCTGCCGATAGAAACTTTTGATGCAAAACCTCAGAACAGTGTTTGCCAGGAAATGTTATTTACCAAACTCCAAATGATTTTTAAATACAAAATTCATGCCCTAAGACCAGGTTAGAGTAGTTTTTTCCATCTATAATCAACAAAAATACAAAAGAAATAAATTTTAGAAGGGAAAAGAATTTTATCGTATAGACATGAAAAGAAATGTGTACCTCAAGAATAATTCGACCTCTCTCATCATAGGGAAACCTGCCATGCATGGGCTTGCCATATATGTCTTTTGCATCTTCATAATCATTGTCAAAAAGATACACATGGTCGCACGTTTCAGAAGAGCACCTTGAATATGCACAAGCACACGCCAGTTGAGAACTCTGCAAATGAACGTGAGGAAGTGGTAATACATCTTACTCAAAATGCATTTTCATTTAATTAGCAGAAAATTGCAAATCCTTACTAGAGTAAAGATATTACTAAAGTATAATATTGAAGGATTAAGGTCTGCCAAAGGCAGCAATAGAAACAGAAACAGAAAATAAGAATATTATCCTATAAACTAGCAACAAAGCTAGTTTGATTAAGGAGCGTAGGACAAGATGCAATAGACATACGGCATCTGCATCATAATATAAGAACAAGAGACCAACAAGTTGCATGAAGATACCTCTGCTTCAAGTACAAGGGATTGATCGTGCAACGGCTTTGTAACATAGGTGAAGCTCTCCCAAGGAAAGGAATATTCAGTAATTTGGCCATCAGATGCATCTGCATTCAAAAGACTTTCATCCACCACACATGCTATTGGAACTGATTCCTGTCCGAAACTTATGTCATCACATAAAATAATATTTCTCTCTGTAAGATCCTGTGTGAAATGTCGGGAATCAATAACACAGTGAGACTCGTCCATTGTCCACTCATTGGTTCCAAAGTTTGATGTAACAGCATTTTTGATCTTGACTATACTGTCCGATGAGTGCACCGCCAGAGATGGTAGGGGTGGTCTTTCAGTTGGTGTGCACCCTTTGGGACAAATGAAACTCTCTTTGTGCCATTCTACTGGAATGTTATGCTCACTGCACAGTTTGGCAGCTTTCAGGTATATCTGTTCTGGAATTATTCCATATTTTGTCTCCAGCGCCGCTTGCAGGCTTAGCTTGCAACAAGCAGAGCGGGCAATTAATAAAATCTCCGAGTTACTTGGCCGTGGTTCCGTTTTCTTAATTTCGGAAAACAATAGCTTTGCCACAGCTAAACATTGAGTATCCACTAATCCACCGAGATTGGCAGCCTCAGTTGCATGAGATTTAACTGTAATTTCAGCTGGGCTAATTGAAATTGATGCCTGCACGCGTTTTTTCAAATTTTGCACACTTTTGTTCCTAATCCTATATGATACCGAATTTAAACCTTTTTTAAATCGAGGACGAGTAAGTCTCCCTGATTTCAATTTTTGTGCATAAAATTGAATCCCCTTCTTTGTCAGGTGAGGACCAATGGAAGTTGGTCCCATATGAGCAGCTTGATGATGGCGTCCAAGATCAGGTAGCAAATCAAACTTTAATCCACAAAACCTGCAAGTATATCTCCGGATACCAGACTGACTCTCAGAATTCATATTTTCTGCAGGATCTGACTTATTAGGCTCAACTCTCTGCCAAGATCCTTGGTCTTGCATTTGAGCAGCATTTAACAGCTTTAAGTTGGAAGTATGAACTGAGAGCACATGCAACCATAACTGCTCCGGATTCCCAAAATGACTAGCACAAGGAATGCACTGCAAAAGCATGCACTGTTCAACAAATTGCACGTGGTGCCTCTCCTGAACATGAGTTTCCAAGACTTTTTTATTAGTAAAAGAATCCAGGCAGATTGCACAAACATAGCCCCTGAAGAGCCATTGAGCTTCTTTTTTATGGCTATCCATCCAGTGTGTCCCTAATGCTTGGTCATCAAGAAACTTATCTGAGCAGATTTTGCACTTGATGACATTTTCACTGTCTTGATCCTTATCATTACAAACCAGAATAGGATTAGAAACTGATTCCTCAATAGATGAAGCTTGCACGTTTTGGTTATCTGAAAATCGCCAGAGCTTCTTCAGCCTCTCCTTTTCACTGCATACCAGCTTCATCAAGAACTCCCCTACTCTAATATCTTTGGATGCTTCAGAAATGGCCCACTGAAATTGAACTTCCTTTGGAACTGGGTTTCTCAAAGATAGGATACTTTTGAAAAGCCTGTAAAAGAGTTCACAGGCTTGGTGCAATTGCAATTTTTGCTCCCTTGAACCACAATATTTCAAGAGCTCCATAAACACTTCCTTTGATACTATCCTGCTCTTGCCATTTCTTGCACGTTTGAGCCAGCTTGGTAGGTGTGTGTCGCAGTATAGTGAATGCCGTTTAGGACTTTCTAAGCAGGGTTCGCTACTACTCCCAATGCAGTGAACCATGTCATCACTTTTCTGCCCTTCTTGTGACTGACCAGGCATCTCAAGTAAGCTGATTTCATGGAGGGCTCCTTTTCTCATTAAAGATGATGGAGCTACTCGAGCAGAAGCTTCAACTTCTCCAGCATGTACAATATTTGGAGGATATTTAACCTCTGAACTCATGAAACTTTCCTCATGCCTCCTTTTAAGTCTATCACCGAGAGGGGTCATTTCTTTACCAGTGTGAGGCCTATGTTTCTTACAGAAAGAAGTTCCAGTTAGAGCTCGATGTTTGCATTTAGTACCAAGAACAGTGGTACCTTCACACATTGGTAAGTCAGCAGGAGGCGTTGCTTCAGCTTTTACTGAATTCCCAACAAAACGAGAAGCCAAATGCACACAACAATAGACATCCCCTTCGCTGGCATACCTCACACATTGCCTTCCTTTAGCTTCAATAAAAGCAGCACATTGTCGATTATGACTTCCAGGGTCTAAGGACTTCTGGGTAACATTAACAGGAGTCAACTCAATGTCTTTAGACTGAACGCCCTCCATGTTTGCAGACTCAACAACTATGTTATCCAATTTGTTAGCCATGCAATTCGAAGACCCTGCCAGAGCAGTGTCTGCCATAGAAATTTCATGCTTCGGAAGCACAGAACCTACTGATGCATTTTTTACAACATCACAGCCATTAAAGAAACTAGAGTCAATTTCCACAGGAACAGCCTGATGTGAATTCTGAATGTCCACATGTGATGCATGTGAATCAGCACGGCGAACTTCAAGCTTTGGCCTCTTCCTGCTCATTTGAAGCTCCATGGAAGATGGACTATCATTAATTGATTGGTCTGAGCCTCCACCAGTGGATATTGGATTCGAGATTGAAAACCATTTCATAACATCATGTTTCCAGCTCTTCCACTCAGAGCCCAGCTCGACTGGTGCTGCTGCATTTGCTAGTGAGTTTACCTCGTTCCAAATGATAGAATCAGCCAATTCCTATACAAGGAATGAGTTAGAGCAGTCATTGCTAAAATTCCAAATGATCAGGAATTAATTCATTGTCAAAAGTTGAAAGATGTACCCCCCTCGTTCCATCCCATATGATTCCTATTAATAAGAAATTAAAGAGTCTAGTTTCACAAATTTCAGCATGTTTGCAACTCCACAAGGCAAATCACAAACAAGCAGCACTTGGAATTTAGCCCAACTAAAAATATCTATATACTTCAGACAAACATGAATTGGGATTGGGTTCCATTATCCAACATCAGGGGAATTAAAACATTTTTGAAAAATTTTGCATATCTGCAGTATCCGTAATCTGGAATAACAAATCACTTCAAGAAATATTGTAAGAGAGGTCAAAAGAATGAGAAAGGCGTGCAAATGAACATGCCTTGCAAGTAATCACAAAAAGATGAATCAAGTGGATATCAGACTACATGTACGATGAATCAGGACTCTGGAGTGTATACACAAGTTCCCTCTTTCTAGGTACAAACGTTCAAATAATTCAGTTCAAGTTTTATCTTGACACTATTCAACCCTGTCAAAAAAAAAAAAAAAAACCATAAATTGACACAACAGGCTTGCAACATTTCCAATATCAATGGGTTAGGATGCCCTCCAGGCTGAAAATTCTAAAAGGAAGCAATGGACGGTCCTAAATCTCACACTATGAACTAAAAGAAGAAGCCACCTTTTACCAACAGGGGAAAAAGGTAAAATAAGGTAGAACATAACTAAAAATTAAGTATTCTATAAAACTGCTCATGAATTCACAAAGATTTTTTAGGGAACAAATAAGCACGGTACGAAGTGACTCAGAATTGAAGGAATTAATGCACAATTTAAGAACTTATAGCAGGGCATACATCTTTCAGAATTTCAATGCATTCAGCACTACTTGCATCATGGCATCGTTGCACCCAAGACTGCAAAGAATGTTGTAGCCAATTTGAACTTAAGCAGTGCTGCAGTATCATCTGCAAAAGATAGTGAGAGTTAATTTAGATCCGAGTAAAAAAAATAAAATATATATATATAAAAAAAAAAAAAGCAACTGGTAAAGTATTGTCTTGAATCCCATTTTGCTATAACCTATAAATCCAATAATTTTCGACTCTGAAATTTCACATTAGTTTTGATTAAGCAAATAGTGCTCTCCCATGATGACATCACCAACAGTCTTCTGTCAGAAACCAGAGAAAACCAACCTTCTATGGTTCTATTTGAATAATCAGAAAGTAACATGGTTACATAAACTAAACCAAATGACTCAAAATCACCGCCTACGTGTTGAAATAAACATGAGGAACAGTCTTTGTGTTATAAAAAGCCATTAAAAAAACACAAGTGTGCACTCAATTATAAAAGAAAATGTGAAAGACAAAGGTGGGATTATTGGAAAAGACCAACATACTTCGCAAAAATAACATTTATGACACCTGAACCTACCTACCGCATACTTACCTTTTCATGGATTAATAAATCCTTTAAATTAGGGCATCCGGAGACTATTTTAGAAACATAAGATAAGATTTGTTCTAAAGGTAATGCACTTGCAGGAAGAGATTTAAAGCAATATAGATATGCAAAGGAAAAGATTAAGATATGAACAAAAGAATGTAGCTTGAACACAAGTATCAATGTCTAAATGGAGGGAAGGTTTTACATTCTGAAGTTTCACAAGCATCCTTCCAAGATCATAATAACCTTTACAGCGGGAAGCCTCCATTGCAAATTCCTTCAAAACCGTCACATCACGAACAGTCTCTACCAAACCCTAAATTGTTTCAGAAAGTTTTAGCTGGAATATGATGGAAGATCAACAGTAGCCAAAGCAGAAACGTCTATACACATGCACAAAAACAAAGACAGACATATAAACACGTGTTTGATCACTTTCAAAAGCAAACCTCGCGAGTTAATTGATCAAGAATATTTAACAAGCCAACAGCCAGTTTTTGCATGATGAACCGATGGGCAAGAGTCAAATCTTTGACTGTCTTTGCACCAACTTTGTGTGTCTTATAGGCAATGGGCTGCGGAAATTCACTGATTGGACGAACTAGCTGTACATCTGCCCAAGAATAATTTCTTGTGCGAGGAAAGAAGATTACAAGATACTGTTTCCTGTCATGAGTTGGTTTTGCTTTCAAAGTCGATAATGGCCAGTCCACTCTTGCACATCTAATTCCTGGTTGCCACTTCCCTCTCCACTATAGCATATAAACAGACAATTATTAGCGTGAAATAAACTTTCAAAAGATGTTTCCTGAAGAACTAGCATAAGCATCACATTTGAGTATTTTAAGAATCTCCTTGTGGTAGAAATATTAAAGGCAAGAACCAAAAGACCACTGCTATTTACTAATTATGGCACAGGATCCGACTCCATGCAAGAAATTAATCCATTCTTTGGATTCTCTGTCTTTAATGTGGTGCAATGATAAGCAAACAGTAGAGCTTTTGATGAAATTATAGGGGAAGGTAAATTATCCATTGGAAGCTATTTCACTTCTATTACTTCTTCCATAGATTGCCTGGAAATATACTTTCTTGATAAATATGCTCTTCAGCCTCCAAAAATGAGGAAGATGTGGTTTACACCATAATTACCTTGAGGTATAATGTGTTCTCAGAGAACAGGACAAATTTGGTATTTTACAAATGATAAGATTTAGAGTGAATTTCATCACAATATTTGCTTTTTTCAATAAATGAAAGAAATTTGGCGTTGATGATTTATGGTGCTTTAGGAGGCGTATTTCCATCTACCAGATAGGCTGATCATAGCGTTTATAGCATTTTCCATATGAACTAGGTTAAGAAATAATTAAATTATGAATAATGCTTAACACTCAATCTCGTGTCAACAATATAAATAAAAAGAAATTCAATTTTCTTTGAACTAGATAAAGAGATAATTCAATTACGTTTTATGATTAACATGCAACCTCGTGTCAACAAAATAAATCAAAGAAATTGAGTTTTCATTCAGATAAATCATAATAAAATCATTAAGACATTTATTCCCCACTTTCCAGCAACATATTCTAGAAATTCAGTTTTTTAATCCATTTGTTTGAAGGCTATTGTAGAAAGAGTATTTCTAAGTATATTCTATCTGCACCATTATCGGTACAAGGTCTTAATGAATACTTCCAATGTAGAACTATGAATATTAGTGTCTTATAAACTGAACCTCTGCATTCCATGGGATAGATTTCATCCAGTGCATTTCACGATTTATTTCTTAATTCTTAGGATGGTTTACAGTGTATGTTTGATCAGCTGAATAAACACATTTGACAGCAGAATCTTCTGATCATCTATCAGATCCTATATCCCGAATCAAGACTCCTTATCTATGTCAAAATTACTTCATTCTACACCTCTGAGCAATCCATGTTGAAACATAGACTAGAAGTTGCCATAGGATGCAAGCGGGAAACAGAAGCAAAATAAACAGAGCAATGTACCTTCACCCACACTGCTACAGGCTCGTCTTGTTGTAGGCAAATTTCTGAATTAGATGATTCTCCCTCCTGGTTTTTAGGCGGCAGCACACTTTCAGCTGTATCCACAGTGAACTGGGAGTTGTCAGAGACAGGGTTTGGTCCTGCTAAATCAACTCGTTTATCTAAGTTGTCATCTGCGGAATTATGGGAATCACAAGATAAATTTTGTCCATCAACATCAGAGTCATAATATGCATCTCCATTATAGCAGCCATCTGAGGCAGGGATTCCTTGGACAATAAATTGATCTCCACCGCCTCTCTCTTCGAGAGGCCATCCTGCATCAAGCGTTAAGTCATCAACTTTGAGCTCTGCTGCTTTAACTGGTACGACATCTTCAGTGCAGTCTGATATTCCATCACACTTGATAGGTGCGTTTGATCCCTGCTTGGGGCAATTAGATTCTCCAATACAATTTACACCAGAACAGGGAATCACTTCCATAATCTAATACTAGAAGTTTTAGTGCCAGGTGATGTTCATACGTCAATTAAACCAAAACATATCCACAGCCTAACACGGGGAAATTACAGATGTCAGGTAAGTGCAAGTTAGAATTGCACTTTATTAAAATGTTTAGATTTACCATACATCAAGCAACTTAAAATCCAAATGACTATTGGCAGACTAATACCAAGAAATTAGAAATGGTTCCATCCAAAAACAATTAATTCAACAACTCAAAATAAATAAAAGTTAAATGAGACAATGCCTTCAAAATTACCAAATATGCCACATATAGTCATTAATAATACCATGTTCACATTCTTCCAGCTCAATGCATTAAAACTATAGACAGGCTGAAGCAGACCTGCATAAATACGTAGATTGCTCGTATGCACACATGCATGTCTAGAAAAATATAAACGAAAAACAAAGGTTGAAAAAGTCACATTGATCATAACATATTTGTACTAAACACCATAAAAGGGTCAAAAGCACTGAAAACAAACATCTGACATAATAAATTTCGAGATTACTTTCCATTTTCAAAAATGCAAAATAGTAAAGAATTTTTTTTGTAACAGCCCATGCCCTTAATGATCGTAAAAAGAATGCTATATGGTATATACCATAACTCAATATGCTTGATACTTAACCCCAACATATCTCGTGAGATTGCAGGTTTCAAATGTATAATATTGATAACTTCATGATACCCCTTGTAGTTCAGTACAAATTCAGGGCTTCAACAATTTGCCTTGACATAGGATCAAAATACCCGGGGAAAAGCCGAATCTAGTGAAAGCCAGAACAACTTTTCTCCAACAATTTGCCTTCACCAGAGTCTAACCAAACAGACAACCTTACCAACAAGTAAAATATAATATGTATGTACAACATGAAACTGTTATACATAAACGACACATTTGATTCATTTAAAATGTTCTTTATATTATATTATTCATTTCATTTCTTGGGTTAAGTGAAACTAACCACCTCTTCGTTTTTACAATGTAATACATTCTCGAGATCATATGATCTCTGTTACTCTCCCAACCAACCTCGAATATGAATAGATAAATAAGAATGAAAAACAGATGATCTCAATAAGTAATAAGATGTTGAAATTTCCCTTATATCAAGCAAATAAAATCAAATGATGTTTCACAGAATAAAAAGAAGAAATTAAAACTGGTTACATCAAACACAATTACTCCAACGATTCACAATGAATAAAAGTTAATGCGAAGATGTCATATAAATTGCAAACTATGCCACGTATCGTCATTAATAATACTCATTATTAAACTTCTTCCGGCTCAATGCACAAAAACTATAAACTAACTAACCATATATGCATTAATACGTAGTCAGCATGTATTTATAATACATATTCAAGTCCCAGAAAAATATAAAACAAAAAAGGCAGGAAATCACATTCTCCATGATATATTTGAACTGAACACGGTAAAAAGGTCAAAAATTAGTGAAAATCATCCACGTTTTACTTGAAAACTCGATTCTTTGAGTAATTTCCCGACAAAAAATCAAATATTTCAATAAATGGCTTCCAAATTGCAGTCAAATCTCCAAATTAGGGGGAAAATCAAATTAAACACTAAAATACCCTAATTAAAGTGAAATTAAAAACCGTAGCAAAATTAGAGAATAATTTAAGCCCGGATCAGAAAATATAAAAAGAAGCCTCAGCCAAAATTATTCACAAAAAATAAAAAATGGGTCCACATAGCAAGTACCAAATTCACTGAACGCACGATGCGAATTCATAATCAAAATCCAAGAACAAAAATGTTCAGATTAATCCAAATTAATTGGCAAAAATTATGTTATTTTTCTCTTCCGGGTCACCATTTTTGGGCATGAAAGGAGCTCTAGCAGGTTACACGCACACACGACATTGTTGACATATAACCCCATCATGTTACATATATGGGTATGTATCTATATCTATATATAAATAAAACAATGGCATGACTAAGATAAATCATAAATTTACAGAAACGAATTGGAGGGTGTGTTACCTTATAACTGAAGATCAAGATTTAATTCTTGCAGTGGAGGTTTTGATTTGGGGATGTTAATTTTGGATTATTTTTTACTATAATTTTTTTCGTGCTAGGGCAGATATATTAATGGGGTGAGTGGGCATGTACCAGGTCCAAAACACAAAAATCAAAGGAGAAATTGAATTATATAGGGGGTAGGGTGGGGTGGGGTGGGTGAAGCACGATGAAAGTGGCAGAAAGGGAAAATAAAAACCTAGCAATAGACTAACGGGGATGAAGCGGGCAGGTTAGAGGACTGGTTTTCTTGTAACGTGTGGTGGGGTTATATTTGGGATTTTCAAAGGGAAGTTTTGAATGAGTGCGAATTGTGTGAGCAACATGTGAAGTGCATGGAAACCCATCCAAGAAGGACAATAATCACGATCTATGTTTGGGGGTGAAGAATGGACGATAATCACGATCTATAACTATGAATACGTATCGTGCTGTAATTTATTTTGTATTGTATGTATGATTTGCACTTGAAGTAAAACAAGGATGATAATCACGACGACGATTCACGCTTAAGCCGAAAATAAGTAAAATACAATCATGTACGATAATCACGTTGAAAACTCACAATTGAACTTAAATAAGGACAAAAATCACGTTGACAATCATAGACACGTGTCGTATTACACTATCATGCGTACGATCCAAGCTTGAGGTAAAATAAGAACAATAACCACGTTGACAATCATGAACATGTGCCATACTGCAATTTTTCTGTATCATATGTATAACACACACTTGTGGTGAAATAAGGACGTTAATAACGATGATGATCATGGATGCATTGCAATTTATTTTGTAGATCCATGCTTGAAGTGAAATAAGGACGATTATCACAATGAGGATGATAACACTTATTGTATTGCACTTTATTTTGTATGGTGTGTAGAATACACATTTGAGGTAAAATAATAATAATGATGATGGAAATCGTGAAAGCGTATCGTACTATACTGTATTTTGTGTTTGTATATATAATTGTACCCGTTTTGCGCATAGAAGTTAGTCCTAGTTGATTGGATATTATGATGGAGTCCTACAAGTATTGGAAAACTTATAAGTTATTATGATTTAGCCCCTATTTAATACACATTAAAATTTTCATTTTCAATCACACATTCTTCAATAAAATAATATTTTCCGTCACATCAATAACTTTCCTTCTTTTTGCAACCACACATTCTCTATCAATCTATTATTTCAGAATACATTTTTTTCAAAATAATATGGCTCAAACACACCCTTATTTTTGTTATGTATTTGTATTGTATAATTGCTTAAAATTGAATTATAAAATGCAGTGAGATGCACTCAAACTCTACCAGCAACAATTTGTTGTTGATGAACAATTGATGTATGCCGTCGAGTCTCTTTCAACGTCCACGGTTAATTGACAACGGTAAGAACGTTCATTTATTGAGAGTTTACCAATAGTATTTACGTATGGGTAATTGGCGCAAAACGTCATTACCTTTCGTTTTTTACGCAGAACGTCCCTACATTTCACATTTTTGGCGCAAAATGTCATTTTGATCAATTTTAAATATAAAATGACAAATATATCCTCATATTTAACAAAAAAGAAAAGAAAAGAAAAATCAAGAATAAATTGCAATTTTACTCCTAAACTTTCTAAAAATACAAATCAGTCCAAAACTTATAAAAATACTAAAAAGAACAAAACTCATGGCTAG
>CAIGRS010034058.1:0-24635 GCA_903798395.1 Fraxinus floribunda
TAAATTTTGAAAGAATTCTTTTAAAGTTCTAAAGAATCACGGGGATTAAATTTGATACTTTCATGATGTTTGAATCATTGTTTACCATAATGTTTATATTATTGTTTCATAATGCTTATATTATTTAAAAAATACCATGATATACAATTAAAGGATTGTATAATTTATTAGAAAGAATATTGAAAGAAATAGGAAATATTAAATTTCAACTAGAAAATAAAGATAGATTATGTAGAGAAAATAAAAAAATTATAAAAGATTATGAACAAAAAATAGCAGATTATGCTAATATATTAGATAAAAAATGAATTTATATTTTAAAATTCTGAGTTGGAGAAATTCAGAACTTGATGAAGGATGTATTATGCACTACGATAAAATAGACTTTCATATGTATGAAAAAAAAAAAACACACAAAAAAAAAAAAACACACAAAAAGCCAATTCACCCGGCTAATTTGAAAAATCTCCCGACCAATCTTTCTTTGAAGGCCAATAAGCCCGTCAAGAATCCAATTCGAGACTCGGAACAAATCAGTATAAAGCTACTCCAGTTCTGCGAGACGGAGCGAAAATGGAGTCAAAATATATGGGGTTTCTACGAGCTACTCATCGCGATCTTCACCTGGTGAGATTTCATGGTTTCATTCTTTTAATTACGAATTTAAAGTTTTATTTTTATGAGTCTAATAAACAAGTAATTATTCGCAATTCTTTCATGTTCTGTGTTTAATTTCAGAGCTTGGATAAAGGAGAGCAAGTCTTAGATGATGAAGCAGAGCCAGTAGTTATAGGAGGAATGGTACTGGACATAAATGCCTCTTCTTCTATGCCAGCAAATCCAAGGACCACCACTCCGGGGAAGGTATACATATGTGTTATGTGTAGCGGACCCCAAATTTATTGAGATTATGGCATAGTTTGTAGTTATGATATTGAAATTATTGTGCCTTTTGTTGGTTTCTAATGCTTTTATCATACTAAGGGCCTGCTTGGGAGTTTTGGCTACTAGTTATGAGCCTTCTTTTGGAGCGAATCGATTTTAAATGGGAAGTTAGTATTTTTTTACTTATAAGTATATTTTTTTACTTATAAGTAAACTTTACAATTATAAATAAATTTTTTCTTTTAAATAATTTTTTTACATAAGTGAACTTTTACTTATAAGTAACTTTTTTTATTTTTATAAGTGAGTTTTTATCTTATTAGTAATATTTTTACTTTATAAATTTTTTTTTCACACAAAGGTAGTTTTTATCTTATAAGTAATATTTTATTTATAAGAAATTTTTTAGTTATAATGTAATTTTTTTTGCTTATAAATAATTTTTTAGTTAGTATATTTTTATTTGCAAGTTAGTTTTGAAAAAAATACATTGGTTGAAAATAATAATTTTATAAAGGGTAAAATTAGAAGAAAATAAAAGAAACGTTCAAAATCCGTCAATTTGGCGGGTTAAGAAAATAATTATTTTATAAATGGTAAAATTAGAATAGAATATGAGAAATGGCCGAAAATCGCTGATTTGGTGGGTTGAGAAAACTTGTCAATATTACACTGATCATCGAAAATCAGTGCCCCAAAAAAAATAGAAATTCTTGTTTTATTAACCCCTCATTAACGGTGCCAACCCAAAACCAGTCAAAGCCGGTAAAAATAAACTCCCAAGCAGGCCCTAAAGGTAGATTGATTTAGAACTTCAATTTTCACAAAGTTTTAGGAGAATGAATGTGATGTTATTTTGTGAATGTCATTTATCAGTATGTGATGTGGAACTTCTCTTTTCAGGTCCTTTATGTGTTAGGTGGTGTAGCAAGGAATGTTGCTGAGTGCATGTCAAAGCTTGGTACAAAGCCTTTTATGATAAGTACACTTGGGCTTGACATGGCAGGTATATATTCTATGAGGACGAACAACACCTTTGATTATGTCGTCACTTCTTTTTCCGTTGAAATAGCATTAGTCTCTGATTTTCACAATTATTTTTCATTTGAAATTATGGATAATTTTTGACCTTTTGATATTCTGCAAAAAAGCAATGGATATTTTTAAATATATAGAAGGCATATTGAACAAGTGCATGATTATTCATTATTCAGATATTCCATGATTAAATATATAAAAAATATGTCATACCCCATAAAAATTGCCACTGCGGATATTGACAGACATAATTGGGATAGTGGAGATCTAAAGCACTTCGTGGATCTGACTGTAATGAATTTCAGCCAGTAGGAGCTCATTAGCAGTACATACACTCATTTTAGTTGCATTCTAGATTTTCATTAGTAAACCGCCAACGCTGCACTGGTTTATTGTGCTATTAGACCATTGCAACCTGGAATTTTTTTCATTCTAGTTCTGCTAATTATCTTAGAGAATCCCACTGAGAGGAGTTGGTGATTATATGTGATCTCTCTATTGATTAGGAAATTTGCTGTTGGAGCACTGGAGATCTGCTGGGCTTTCCATAGAAGGTACACTTTTTGAAGTTTTCAGTTTAAAAAGGATGCCAATATTCCCCTTTAGTGTTGGGAAAATATTTTAGACCTGGAATCTTAAAACAGTAAAAACTGCATTTCTTGTTTTTTTTAAATGCTTATCTTCCCTTTTATTAATTGATTATGTAACTATTGCATTTTGATAAGTTCTGTTTCCCTCTAATGGCTCAGTAACTTGAATAAATTACAAGCATTCTAATGAAAAATCTAATCTTCGTTCTTTACTAGGCATTCAAAAGCACCAAGATATTGAGACAGCAGTAGTTTGCAACATTTTTGATGATACAGGAGAGCTGTTAGCTGCTGTTGCTAGTGTTGAATCTCTTGTAAGTTGTTCTCTGGAGAAAACGTTGTAGAATAATTAAGATGCAATCAAATTTCAACCTCTAATATGGTGATGGAAACAGGAAAAGTTTCTTACACCTAAGTGGATAGAAAAATTCCAAAGCAATATCTGTTCTGCTCCAGTGCTGATGGTTGATGCAAATTTAAGTCCTCCAGCATTGGTAGCATCTTGTCGAAGTATGTTGGCTAATCAATTAATGTTGCTCTCTCTCGTCCCTGCTTCCTCTATATATCTGCGCGTATAAGCATGAGAAAGAATCCTATTTGCAATTTTTTTTGTTTGCATAGGAAGAACTTTAATAAGACCTATAAGTATCAGGATGTGTTCAGAAATCAATTAAGCTGGCCTGCCACATGAAGATAGAAAACAAATGTATTTATATAGCTGTTGTCAGTTGAGTAGGCCGACTGTTCTATTGTATTCATTAAATACAAAATTTTCTGCCCACTGCCTCGTACACAAAGTAAAATCCTATAGGCTATACTGCTACTCCTAGAACCCTAGTTTTAATATATTGGATTCTAACAATATTTCATGTGAGATTAAATATATTATGTAAGTGTAAATAAACTACACCTGAGGCCTTATGACTTGGCTTTATCACTAGAGTATAACTTCTGCTTCATATTAACATCTTTTGTAAGTATAATTAGATTTCTTCTCCATTATTTATTTGATATTATTGCTGTTCTATGATATTACAATCTTACAATTACACAGATTAGCTCTGTATGCACTTGTCTGTTTTGTGAGTACTCAGGTTTTGCTTGTTCCCTTGTTCAATATGCACATTTACTATAAGTTATTAGTCAAAACTGGTTTTCCTTGCAAGTTACAAATCAAAATGGAACGTGTCTGTACATTATTTACGCTTCAATACATTATTATACTAATATCTTCACCTTAATTTTCTGTTATATAGTGATACAAGTATTTATTGGTTAAACATGTTTCTCAGTGGCAGCAGAATACAAGACTCCTGTGTGGTTCGAGCCTGTATCAGTTGCTAAATCCAAAAGAATTGTTTCAGTTGCCCAATATGTGAGTACCAGCAAACAATCATACCTATGATTAAGCTTGTTGCCATTTGTTTGTTTGTTGATCTGTCTCCTTCAATCGTAAAATTATTGAGCTAAACCATCTGATCTTCCATAAATTTCTGATATGAGTTACTTTCTGTCTGGTTTGTCGTGGTTTTTAAATGGTCGAGGACTGTGGAAATAGATAATAGCAGAACTCCTTATTCTCCAACCATTTCCTTGAATTTGTAAGATAAATAATGAGTATAATCTATAAAAAAAAATTCGACTTATTTGAAGTTCTTTGACAGATTAGTTTTGCCTCACCCAACGAAGATGAGCTTGTAGCTATGGCAAATGCTCTTTCTTGTCAAGATAAATATTTACCAGTTAAAAGAGATTGTGGCAGTACCAAGTTATCCACGGGATCGCTGTTTCAAATGCTTAAACCTGCAATCTGGGTTTTGCTAGAGAAAGGCATTAGAGTTGTAATTGTGACTCTTGGATCCGACGGGGTCTTCTTATGCTGTAAAGCAATGCATGGCTTTAAGAGACGTGATTTCATGGGAAACAAACCTCATTCTTTCAGCATACAACTTTATAGGGCTGTGAATTCAAGTTGTCCCCCCAGTAGATTTCTTAGTTCTCTACCGTCCAATGGAAGCTCTTTATTCTTTGTTGTGCATTTTCCTGCACTTCCTGCATCAGTTGTGAAGCTTACTGGGGCTGGTGATTGCTTAGTTGGTGGTACAATATCTTCTTTTTGTGCTGGTTTGGATATAATGCAAAGTGTGGCAGTTGGCACTGCAGCAGCCAAAGCTGCTGTTGAAACAGAGACCAATGTGCCTGCAGAATATGTTTTGCCCAAAATTGTAGGTACGCGTATGAACTTATTTTCGTTTGTATTCGTTTTGATTTCAGGCATATTTCTACCAATCTTCCCTGAGGCAAATGTTAACTATTTACCAGAGGATAAAAAAGAAGATAGGCGTCCAAGTATGGGAATAAACTCTACATTGGACGATAAGAATATTAAAACCATTAAACTTGATAATCTACAATTATACTGTTTATCACTAATAAGAACATGTTGAAAATAATAATTAACACAAAATTTTAGACAGCAAAAATTTGATTTATGAGAATCAATTCACTTTTCTTGCCCCAATTGCTTGGCCTCTAAACTGATTAGATGAATTTCTTATGTGCAGATGATGCAAGGTCGGTGTACTGTGATGCCAACGTTGTATTCTGTGAATCAAAGTTGTGATATATTGGGTATAATTCTACTCCTATATTGTTGGTGGAACATGTGAAGATGTCCTACCTCTCATATATGTTGGACAAGTTGATTATTGATTTATTTCATCTATTTTCTTCCTCTGGCTGTTGTTGAAGTGAAGAATTTAGTTAATCTGGTACAGTCTCACAGATACATTTTTGTCCATTTCTTGCACATGATGAATTGTGAAGGAACAGCTGCAAAATGTGCATTCGTCTGTCTGAGTGAATTGCCTGGTCCTGACGTGCCGAATTCGCTCTCCTCTGATCAGTTTACCACATGTTAGGAGTGGATCTTGATTGAGATTTTCTCCCAATAGTTGTATGAAATCTGTTATTTAACAGTGTGAAACCATTATACAGATTTCGCCATTTTCTTTGAAATTTACACATTTGTGTAGTTTTTGGAAATATTCCCTCAAATTCAATTCATACATGCATTGTGGTGTGCATTCATGCCGATGGGAAACTGTGGTTCGATTGTTGAGAAGAATGTTATAATACCATGCTATTGTTTGATTCATGTATAAATGTGTCCAAAGGCTCGGCTGGCACCTTGGACCGTGCCGACTTATACGGGCCGTGAAGGGAATCCGAATATGAGATTCGGGTGGTAGAAAGCTTGGTTCTTGACAAATCAGGGAGGAAAAAAATAGTATTCTTCTTTGTTGCCTGGGCGGGAGAGAACTATTTAAAAGCACACAATTACAAAATAATTGAAGAGTTGCAAACCAATTTCAGCGAACTTTCCCCATTTGGCGATGAATCTACATTAAGAATTATATTTAAATGAGGGCACTGAAAGAAGGACTCAAATTTCATGCCAATGCCATAAAATCTGGTTTCACACCAACTATTTTCGCAGCCAACCAAATCATTCACTTGTACTCTAAACAAGGTTTTGTAAGAGAAGCTTGTAAACTGTTCGATGAAATGCCTGAACGAAATGTGTACACTTGGAATACCATTATAAACGCTCATATCAAATGCCAAAACTTCACTGCTGCACAATTCCTCTTTGATTCTGCTCCATGTAAAGATTCCGTCACCTACAATTCGTTGATAAGTGGGTATGCAAACTCTGATGGACATGAAAATATGGCTCTGAAGTTGTTTGTTCAAATGCAATACGAGAGTGAGAGTGTTAAGGTGGACGAGTTTACACTAACTACACTGCTTAATTTGGTAGCTAAGTTAAGGGCGTTATGTTATGGGAGGCAGTTACATTCATATATGGTGAAGACTAATAATGATTCTAGTGGGTTTGCAGTTACTTCTTTGATAGATATGTACTCGAAATCTGGGTGTTATAACGATGTGTGGACTGTGTTTAATGGAAGTGGTGGTCGAGGGGTGAAGGATGTCGTCGTGAAGAATGCAATCCTGGCAGCTTGTTGCAGAGAAGGTGAGTTGGAATTGGCTCAGGAAATATTTTCGACTCAGCTGGAGTTGAATGATAATGTATCTTGGAACACGATGATCTCGGGATATGTTCAGAATGGGCGTGTGGAGGAGTCGATCCAGCTGTTTAAGTGCATGGCCGAGGAGGGTTTTAAGTGGGACGACCGCACATTTGCTACTGTCTTGAGTGCTTGTTCTACTTTGAAGAATTTGAAGCTTGGGAAAGAAATTCATGTTTGGGTTCTGAAAGAAGGGATGTTGGCTAGTCCCTTTATAGCCAGTGGCATCGTAGATGTTTATTGCAAGTGTGGTAATATGGGGTATGCTGAGTCTGTTCACAAGACAGTTGGAACGAGAAATTCGTTCTCAATTACTTCGATGATTGTTGGATACTCGACAAGGGGTAGCATGCTAGAAGCCAGAAGGCTTTTCGACTCGTTGGCAGAGAAAAATATTGTCGTTTGGACTGCCATGTTTTCTGGGTACGTGAAATCACAGCAATACAAGGATGTTTTTCATCTTTTCCGAGAGTTTCAAAACAAGGTAAAAACAGTCGCGGACGCTTTGATCGTTGTCAGCCTGCTTTGTGCCTGTGCAACACAAGCCTCTATAGATCTTGGTAAGCAAATTCATGCATACACATTGAGAATGAGAATAAAAATTGATGAGAAAACTGTTGGTGCCTTGGTTGATATGTATTCAAAATGTGGGAATATAAGCTATGCACAGAGTATTTTCCAAAGAGCTAGAGCCAAAGACTTGGTAGTTTACAATGTAATGATAGCCGGTTATGCTCACCATGGATATGAATATGAAGCCATCAAGCTCTTTGAGGAAATGAAACAAACCGGCCTTCAACCTGATGCTGTAACTTTTGTCGCAATTCTATCAGCTTGTCGGCATTGTGGTTTAGTCGAAGAAGGTGAGATGTATTTTTCGTCAATGATGGAAGATTATGCAATAACTCCCGAAACCGACCACTACGCATGTATGTTAGACTTGTATGGAAGGTCGAATCAACTCAAAAAGGCAGTAGCCTTTTTCGAGAAGATGCCTATTGAACCGGATACCATAATATTGGGCACGTTTATGAATGCTTGCAAAATGAATCGAAATGTTGAACTCGCAAGAATGGCGGAGAACAAGCTATTGGAAATCGAAGGGAATAATGGAGAAAGGTATGTGCAGTTGGCTAATGTGTACGCTTCCGAGGGGAAATGGGACGAGATGAGGAGGGTGATGAAGAGGATGAGAGGGAAGGCAGCGAAGAAGCTCACTGGACATAGTTGGGTACACGTCGGGAATAGTGTTCATGTTTTTAAGTCGGGTGACCAATCTCACTCCGAAGCCGAGGCTATATATTTTACTCTAGGATGCTTGATTCAAGAACTATGTGATGTACTTGCATTTGATGATTTGATATAAAAGTCTCGTGCATGGATTGATCGTCAAATGTGCTACTAACACTTATACTCGATACGACAAGTGACAACGTAGTCTTGCTTAATTATATTCTAACATGTCAATAATAATAATAATAATAATAAAAGTATATGATACAAAATGAAAAAAAAAAGAGAAAAAAAAAAGAAATTATTCTTCGTTTTTATTATTTAAATCAACAAAATTTTCACTCGGGGTGTGTTTGAACCACATTGTTTTGGAAGAATGTGTTCTGAAATAGTACGTAAGAAATTATTCTTCATTTTTATTTTGTTAAATCAACAAAAATTTCATTGTGAGCTACATTATTTTGGAAGAATGTATTCTGGAACAGTAAATTGATGGAGAATGTGTGGTTGAAAAAGAATGAAAATAAAAATAAAAATTCTAACATGTAACAAACAATATAAGTAAAATTCCTAATTTGGAGGGTTGGAATTTTTCAAGAAGTTGTGAGCTTTTATCGAAAACGTCACAAATTAAAGACTGGTTTCTACATGCTGGTGTTTGAAGAACATCGAAATCAAGAAAACGCGCTTCATTTCTGAATCGAATTGTCGCTATAAAAAAATGGCCATGTTCGGATCCACCATGCCCAGCGAGGTACGTTTCATTTGACGCTCAACGTTGAACGAGTAATATTTTTTTCTTTTCAAATCGAAATTTAGATATTTTATTGTAGACCCCGTGTAAAATTGAATTTAAGCTGAATTTTTTTTTTCTAGGATAGCCGCACAATTCAGTAATATATGTATGTGAAATAAACAATGAAGTTTAACATGATCAATTCAAATGATCATTAGCTATTTGGGAAGCTACTTTTTTTTTTTTTCATTTTTTACGAATTTGATATAAAAATGTGTTGTGAATAAACTAGCTCTCATGTTATGTATAATCGACTCGAATAATTAAAATCAATGGGAGTGTTGGTTTGCAGTGAATTCGTATTTTAAAATTGGAATTGGGGTTAAGTCGAGTCAAATGTGATTTTCTTTCTTCAATTTACAATTCCAAGCTCCTGGGTTTGAATGGCTGTAGCGGAAGATTTTGTACTCTAATCCTAAACTTTGGTGTAATAATTTTCTTTTTGGGTGTGGCGATTGAAAGTTATTGGTCTTTTCTTAGTTCTTGATGGTCTCTGCTCTCTGTAATTTAACAATGTAGTTTGCATCCAGAATTATGATTTATGCTCACTTCAAACTATAACCAATGCAGATGGGGTTACGAATGCTTCTTTGTCCCCTTGGTTCTAATGTTGTTATTCGAACCGCGTGGTGAGCTTTCAATCTTTCACATATTATCACCTAAGTACAAGCTCTTTGAATCCCCACTTTCCATTTCTCATTTTTATGATGACACGTCAATCGCAAGGATGTTGATGTTGCTTGGGTATAAGCCCTCTGCATGCATATTACGCTTCTGTATTCCTATCAAATCACTTGTTATTTTTAGTGACACTACTAAAATATAACACTACTGTCGTTGCTATGTGCTGCTCATGCATGAATTTTTGCCAGTTTAGAGATAAGAGTTCACATCATAATTATTTTTCATATTATCTGTTAAGCTTCAACATTTTGATGACTGATTATGCATATTTTCTGCAGCTGTTCTGTGGGGACTGTTTTACCTGTTTATTCTACATTTAAGGCCATTGAATCGAGAGATGAAGATGAGAAACAAAAGTGGCTTTTGTATTGGGCTGGTTAGCAAGACTGTTGAAATTTCCTTATGCTGTGTGCAAATATTAGGATTGAAATGCTACAATTATGAAAGTAACACGTCTACTGTTGAAATTTTTCCAAAACCACTCGGGAGAACTTATCTATGAACATATGTAATGGTGCAAGTTCAGATATCATGGTCTTTGCTATTTTGCGTACTGCAATACGATAGCTAGACTTGGTTTGAAGATATTCGATGATATATCTCAAGATATTTGTTACCAGAGTCATGAAGTTTAAATTGGCTTGTAAAATTGCATACCTGACTTGTAGTACTCTTTCACTGAACTAAACAAGATTCTAGCTAACATGTTGTAAGCATTAGGGTGTCTGGTTCTACCAAATATCATTCATTTTGGTCCAACTGAGAAGACACATTCATTTAATGGCTTGCCCTGGTCTTGACTATAACTAAACTTTATCCCTTGCAGCGTATGGCTCTTTTAGTGTTGTTGAGTTGTTCACAGATAAATTTCTCTACAGGTACTGTTTTGAAACTAAATTTCTTGACCCCCACCCATCCCCTTCGCCCTCCACACCTACATAAGTTGAAAGCTTTATAAATTTAGATTAGTTACTCATCCGGTGGAGTTAACCGATATGGCTTCAATTTTCAGGTTTCCTTTCTACTATCATATGAAGTTTGCATTTCTTGTGTGGCTTCAACTGCCATCTGTTGATGTAAGCTTTGCTGGTGCTTCCAGTTTCTAGTTGCTATATTAATGTTTTCCCTTTACCACATATTTTTACTTGAATTGAATAATATATCTGCAATAGATTTTGCTGTTTACCATGTTCGCCAATGGACATCTATTGATGTTGGGCAATGGAATTATCTTTATCCTAGCATGCAGATGGCGTTTCTATTTACTAATAAGCCAATCAAAACGATGCAAGTTTTTGTTTCTCATGATGTTTTGGCATAGAATTTGACCATCTTGGGATAAGGCTTACAGATTTTCCTTGGTTTCTGTGGTAATCACACATTTATTATCAAATTTGAGTCAGAAGTTGCTAATTCTATTCAGAAGACTGTGATTCCATGACTTGACCTGTTTTTAGTTTATTCAATCGATTAGACCATGCTGTTGTTCACATTGAAAGTTTGCTTGCTGTAGTTTAATACAAAAATTTAGCTGCTTGGTTTAGGACCAGAGCAAATTGTGAATTATATATGGTGATTTTGTAATTGAGAAGCGAATGCTCTGATACCAAATCTGGTGCTAGTCTCTTAGTCATTGTTTTGTAACCCAGGAATTAGACATTGAATATTTCATTTTGCTTGCCCAAAATTGAATAATAACTGATCATGTAATGGACCAACGTGATTATTTTTACCATTATAAGATTGTTCTTTAGACATTGGTGTGCACGACTGCACCCTTCTATTTGCAGGTTTTACTGAAACATAATTGACTTCCACTTTTTGCAGGGAGCAAGGCACTTTTATATTAATCTCCTGCGCCCTTTTCTCCGAAGGCATCAACACAGACTTGATCAAATTGTGGGTTTCTTCTATGACAAAATGGTAAATACCTTATCCTGTATGTTTATATGGCAGAAATGTTTATTCAATCCTACCTAAGAATGTTGTTGAAGAGAGTTCCCCCACAGTTCCATTTGCTAAATATAGTCTACGAGGCATCCCTCTCTTTATCTCAGGACTTTTTCATTTGGATTGATAGGGATGAGTTCCACCAGCTTTTCTCATTTTCTTTTCTTTTTTTAGTGGGGTGGACGAGTCTTGTACAGGTGCATCATGATCCCCATTTCATCCAACTATGATAGCATGAATTAAATGGATGACTTAAATAAAGTTTTATTTCGCATCCACATGTACCATTGACCCCGCATGAAGCCTGGCCAAAGAAGGAAAGGAAAAGAAACTACTTAATTTTGGGTTACCCAATAGAGTAATGCTAAATAAATAAATAGACCTCCAAAATCTGAAATTTTATTCGTGCTTTGATTTGCAGGCTAAATTTATCAGTACCCGTCATACAGAAATAGAGTTTACGAGGACGTTTCTTATGAAGATTTTAGAGTCAGGTAGTGATTTAAACACGATAACAACTATTATGATTTGATTGTACTTTACATGACATTTGATAAGTTAATTTTGAAAATCTGTTTTCTCTATAATCTTCCTGTCTGTTACATTAGTATTACAAATTGATAGTTTATTTCCTTTTCCTGTTGATCAGCTAGCCATATGGTTCAAAATATCATTAACCCATGGAAAAGGCAAATAAATGGTGCTGCTATCGAAGGCCCTCCAGAGCATGCAGAGACTTCGGAATCAGAAGATGAAGAATAACGACCGCCTTATAACTAGGAGATGCCAGATGATTCGATAGATGACGGAGAACAAGAATGACAAATGCAACTGCCCCGTAAGATTTCAATCAGTCTCGGAATCATTTTGCTTTGTTGTAGCTTTCCTTGCATTGTTCTTCTAGGGATTTGTACACGAATCTCTCATTTGTATACTCGAGATGCCTTGTGGTTATGTATCAGTTACAGTCGTGACATGTTTATGCATATTGTAGTAGATGGGAGAGGACGTAGTTGAGAAACAAGAAAGAAATTAAAATCTTGGCCGATGTCTTATGTAGTACTATCATTGTCTATCAAGGGAAGAAAATCAACATTCCTAGTACGTTCTTGAAAGTCAGCATTTTAGGCATAATACAGATTCGTTAGGGACGCCAAATTGGCTATCTAGGTGTAAATAATGTCAAATATCTGGTTGAAAAATTGATAAAAATTGCGAATTTCTGTAATAATAAGGTTTAAATACATTACTTTTATTAAAGTGTAAATGAAATATATATATATATATATATTTCATTTGCTAATTTTTCAAATTCGATCTGTTCAGACCTTCATTTAGTTTTATCCAAGTTTCGTTCAATATAGATCACTCAAGTTTTGATCCATAAACAGTGACAATTGTTATATATATATATCATTCGATGATTTTTCAACTTTGATCTCTTCGAACATCCATTTAGTTTTGTCCAAGTTTCGTTCCATATAGATCACTCAAGTTTTGATCTACGAACTGTGACAATTGTTTGCTATATAATCGAAAGGCTGAGAAAGAAAAATGTTAAAAGCAAAAGTTGAGGGTAAATATATTATAATTTACAAAGATGAGGACGAAAAGTGCAATTTTTCCAACATTTATTGTGGTGAAAGCTTCAAAGTCTACTCTTACTGCATTTAAAACGACGTCGTTTTTAGGCACTCAGTTCTCTCTGAAAAGTCCCACTGCCCAAGGAACAAAGTTGTGACATTTATTCTTCTAAATGCCAGTGATATTAGTGAATAAATCAGTAGCGATCAATCTGGAAGAAAAATGATTGCGTTGATAAGAAAAGACAGCGGCCAATCCATCCGAAGATCCAGGATAGCCGCCGCAATCACCGTTGGAATATTCCTTGGCTGCGTCTTCGCCTTCTTCAACCCTGACGGATTCTTCTCTTCAACGCCTCCCATTCACCACTCCATTGACATTTCAAATTCAGAGGTTTTATACATATTCCTTTCTTAATTTATATGCTTTTTTGTTCTCCGTTGACTTCAAAATTCGTATTTTGACTTTCAGAGTTCAGTCGTTGATGCACTCAGACCCATGAATTAATGTAATGGAATCCAAATATATATTGTACTTGTAATAGTAATGCACTTTCGCATAGTATACAGAATGAATTTTAGAAATTTAATGTCGTAACTTAAAAAATGAAATTGCTTTGCATTCATGGCATGTTTTCTTTTTTTAATTATATGTGATTTGTGTAAATTCATTCATATTGTTTAGGGGTAGGGAGTGATTTACATGAATTGATGCCCTTTAGCTTTTAATATCGTTTGCATGTATATAGTAGTGTTCTTGGTAGTTCAATATTGATACTCAGAATTTTTAACATAGAAGAAGAATTACCAGTTTTTCAAAGAAATGAAGTGAAATTTTGGAACCTGTAAGTATGGGATATGATCATAAGTCATAACTATACATTGCTGAACCATATTAAGGTAGTCTTTAATATTAACGGGCCGAAGAGTGAAGATACAATTTGAATGCTCCTAATTACTACTTGAATGAAATAGTGCAGCATTTGGTATGAGGAACTCTGTTATGGTATTGAATTTGGTAACATACGATCTTTTTTCTTTCTAAATAAAATCTTAATAGCAATATTGACGAGTACGTGTGGAGGGAACATTAGCGGGAAACTTGATGCATAATATTTGGCCATAAACTCAATATTTCCTTTTAACTTTGTGCTTATTAGGTCGCTTCCTCATCATGCGAGTCATCGGAACGCATTAACATGTTAAAATCGGAGTTTATAGCTGCTTCGAATAAGAATGCAGAGTTGAAAAAGCAAGTATGGGAATTGACTGAGAAGCTTCAGTTGGCTGAACAAAGGAAAGATAATGCACAGAAAGAGGTGCTGGTGTTGGGTGAGCAGCAGAAGGCCGGGCCTTTTGGCACCGTTAAGGGTGTACGAACCAACCCTCATGTCGTACCTGATGAGTCAGTCAACCCAAGACTGGCCAAGATATTGGAGAAAGTTGCTGTTAAGCGAGAACTTATTGTTGCGCTGGCAAATTCAAACGTAAGGGATATGTTGGAGGTTTGGTTCACAAATATCAAGAGAGTGGGTATACCTAATTATTTGGTTGTTGCTTTGGATGATGATATTGCCAATTTGTGCCACTCAAAAGATGTTCCGGTGTATAAACAAGACGCAGCTGAAGGAATAGATTCCATAGCGAGGTCTGGAGGAAATCACGTAGTCTCGGGGTTGAAATTCAGGGTCTTGAGGGAGTTCTTGCAGCTAGGTTATAGCGTTCTTCTCTCTGATGTTGACATAGTGTACTTGCAAAACCCTTTTGATCATCTTTACAGAGACTCAGATGTGGAATCCATGACTGACGGTCACAATAATATGACAGCTTATGGCTTCAATGATGTTTTCGATGAACGTCAAATGGGTTGGGCGAGATATGCACATACAATGAGGATATGGGTTTACAATTCCGGGTTCTTTTACATAAGGCCAACAATCCCTTCAATAGAGCTTTTAGATCGTGTAGCTGGTCGACTCTCTCGAGAGAATGCTTGGGACCAAGCAGTCTTCAATGAGGAGCTTTTCTTCCCATCACATCCCGGCTATGATGGACTTCATGCTTCTCGAAGAAGTATGGATTACTATCTCTTCATGAACAGCAAGGTTCTTTTCAAGACCGTACGGAAAGACTCTACACTCAGCAAGCTTAAGCCGGTAATAGTACATGTAAATTATCACCCCGATAAGTTCCCAAGAATGAAAGCAGTTGTCGATTACTATGTTAATGGGAATCAAGATGCTTTGAAACCTTTCCCAGATGGTTCGGAATGGTGAATTTTTTTTCTTTTTTTATTTTTATTGGGTTTTTTCCATTCAAAATGCTTGTAAAAGACTTCTTGTACGACGAACTAAAGCACTTGGATCCTCATATTAATGAGTTATAGTTACGTTCTAAAAGAAATTTTCTTGGTCTACCTCAGATTTATGTGTAATTTGTTATATAGGTTTCTTCGCTTAATTTGTTGTAGTGTAGCTTTTCTTGCTATTACTGCTTACCATTCTTACTTTCGTAGTCTTAAGCTTCTCAGGCATAGGCTGATAAAATTGTATGGAGGAAAATACAGGCATATTAGAAGATATACGAGATTATCTACTATAGTTTAAACTTGATTCAGCACCATATTTTAAGTTCATAACAAAAATTCCAAATACATAAGCGGAATGCAGTAGCACAAGTACTAAGGTTTTCAATATGGCAGACATTACATGTTATCGCTACTCCACTCCCATATAGACTCGTAGTGGTGTTCTAACTCGACATTCTTCAAACTGGAATCTCTTCTTCTAAAGATTGCAATTTGGGAAGCAAATCCAGGTTCCACATCAGCTTTTCCGCCAACTCCGCTGAATTCAACGTCGTAGTTATGTCTTGCAGCAAGGTCGGATGCCCAATGATTGAACTGTTCCCTGGTCCATTCAAATTTGTGGTCATGGTTGCGGAATTTAGGTTGGTTCTTTTCATCTGGATCATCCTCTTGACCTGAGGAAGTTGATTTCTGCAGAATCGTGTTATATTCATAATTCGGGGTGGAGACAATAAGAATCCTTGGACAAAAAGACTCAAGCACAACATCACCAAATAAACTCGCGTCTTCTTCCTCCATATGTTCGATAACCTATTGTTCATCCATATGTCATATTTCAACCCATCAATTAAAAAAAAAAAAAAAAAGTGAGTAGCATGGAAAAGACTGGTAAAATAAACATCAAAATATATTCAGATGAATATCAAAGAATGGTGGAGATAACAACAACGCCAGCCTCAATTTATTGAAACACCAAGTAATCAAGACATGTGAGAAAAGAAGTTACCGGGACAATCAGTTGAAGTATGAAGTGAACTAGTGAAATTAGAATAAAGAAGACATTACCTCCAAGCAAGTTCCGATATCAAATCCATACAACCGAGAATCAAAATTTGTGACGGATCCCTTGTATAGCAGCACAGATTTGGTTTCATTACTTGGTACCTCAGCAGAAGAATTTCTGTTCAGTTTTGGGTGAAGCGTCTGGATAGATACGAGAAAAATGTTTTTTAGCTTCCAAGTATTAGTGCTTAGAAGGATAATGAATAAATGAACACTACACAGAAGTTGCTTGAATCAATCATAAATATCAGAAAGATTACAGGAATTTATTCCATCATATGCGAAGTTCCATTCACAAAATATACAAAATTAAAACGCCTTGTCAAAAACTGAAAGCAACTGCAATTTTAAAAGGCACCCCTCACAGTTTATGCCAGGCTCCGTAAACTTGGGACAAGCTAGGGTCCTTTGGGGATAATTAATCAAAGTTTCGATTGTACCAAGTTTATGATGGTAGGGGCAAGACACAAATATTTGACTACTAGAATGCTATAAATTAATGAAAATTCCTCAACAATTACAACAATAGTTTCTCAGTTCCTATAATGATATACAAAGACAATAGACTAAACGTTCTGCACCCCCATTATCCAGTTTCTAACTGTTGAATAAAATATAAATTTAGATTGGTTAATTAATAACATAATCTATTTATCATTCAGGTCTAGCCATTCAGCCATGTTTTTAACTACTGCAGACAATGGCAAGCCGCTCAGATACTTGCAAAATACACCAAGGGGTTCATTATTTGCACCCCTCAGGCAATTAACCTACCAACTAAATAGTTAGAATATGTATATTGAAAAGAAGACGAGGAAAAAACATTAAAATTTAGGGATGATAGGGTTATGAAGGCTAGAATTAGTATTTGCATATGAAAATGTGACCTTTGCTGCCCGTGCAAGACCTTTTCCTGAAATATCAACACCAGCAATCTTTTCCAGAGAAGTTGAATAGTCTAATAAAGAATCGAGTAAACTTCCAGAGCCACAACCAAAATCAACCTGCAATGAAACTAAAGATTAATCTCAAATCTACATTAGGCATCAGAGATCATTATGAATATATTTGCTTATACCAAAGAGGCAGCGTGAGATTCTCTGATATGTTGTACAGCAAACTCAACACGCTGCTTTGACAGAGATGGGCTGAACAAAGCTTGCTCCATCCTCTCTTCTAAGGGTTCTGTCACCTGCAATAGAGTTACAGCATACTCCAAAATACACCTTCCTACAAAAGAGGAAGATAAAATGGAAGTGATAGCGAGAAGTGCAATCAAATCAAGTAGAAATATGTGAAATTCTTGCTCACTTGAAGACAATAATGACAGAGTTGCAGCAGAATCAACAGCCGCTGCTAAAATAAATTCTTGGGGAGGCAACTCCATATTAAAAAATGCAGACTGACCAACTGACATCTGTGTCACAACTGCTTCAAGACGAGATATAACGGCTTCACTTCCTATTTCAAACTCATACGCCTCACTACTTTCAATATGCTCTTTTAAAAATTCTCCTGTAACCAAAGTGATGCTATAACTTACACATGCTAAAGAACCGTTCGATGGGGTAACTCCAGAGTTATCACCGCATATAGAGTATGCTTTATCACTCACTACATTATTTAGTTGATTGATGCAACTATAATTTATTAGCTTGCAGGATTGATGCCTAGTGCTACCAAATTTATGAACAGACTGACACAACGCGAACTTTTTGTGAAAGATATCAGGAGAAATCTGAATTCCAAGTTTCTCTGCTGAAGAGGTCAATGTCTCTATGGCCATATCTGGTTTTTCAAAAAATATGTTCAACCATAAAAGGACTTTCAAAGCAGAACACTGCATGGCATCAGTTTGCTTCTTATAAGATTCTTTTGGTGAATACTGCAAAATCAATTCCTGACATTTGGAGAATATCTTTATTTCACATTTAAAATATCCAACCGTTCCCGTTAATTTCCCACAAGTACTAGCGAGTGAAGCACCATTTGTATTTTTTTGAACTGACTCAACCTTCAAATTTTTACAGGATCCAGGTAAATCAATTGAGAACTCAAACACAGGTTCAGATAAACGGTGCACACGGCAGAATGTACAGAGTATATCTTTTGGAAAGGAACCCCTCCAGTTGCTTCTCGTTGTAAATGCCATTGGCAATTCTGCAGCAAGAATTGCCTCTCTTGACAATTTGTATACCCCACTAGGCATCATATTCATGAGTAACCTGAATGGGAAAAAAACCAACTACAAATGGGTGCAAATTTTGCAAACTTATTAACTGATGCAACGTAGAATACGAATTGCTATGAGAAATTAAAATAAAAAACTGAACAGATGGACACAAAGCCCCATCACATTGGTGAGTTGTGACAGGTGACTGTATACATGGTATAAAATTATTCCTATAGCTACCCGGGTTTAAGCATCTTTGTCTAGGGACTTAGGTCGCAAAAGGCAAGGTCAAGTCTTTTGGTTGATATCAGAAGCAACCTACAGTGTTATCCGCTTGGGTAGGTTGACCTTGAGCATTGGCCAGTAATCACATATTTCAATGTTATAGCTTGCCATAGTTGCGAAGGAATTCTTTGAGTTGATTATGAAGATTTGATCAGCTCTATTTAACACATTGGGTTCAAGGATCAAGATTCTAAGAAGTCATCAAGGCTATTAGGCCAATAGTTTCCACTGCAGTCAATTAAATAAGGTTGACAAGAAGTAATAGTGGAGGCCAAAGAAATACCTATAATATGTACGCAAGGTAACATCCTCATGGAAAAGATCACTAGACTTCCATGAATACCCTACGGCAGCCAAAATTGCATCACCAAACACTTCTTGTCCAGATAAGTAACTTGCCCTAGCATTTAAAGATCCTTTGTCATGCCTGACCAGGTTCACATGAGGATCTGACAATTGGTCCATCAGAAAGCACTCAGGAGCACTATAATATAATCTCATGTCCGAGGAAGCTTTGCCAATGGTCCTACAATATGAATAGTTAGATAAATAAGATAGGAATCGTCTGATGGATGCACAAATCATATATCTTCATCCTTCTGTTATATGATAGTAACAAATGGAGATCTAAAGCAATTCCATCCAAATAATTCATTCAAACTTCACAGTAATCAATGTTCTCAGGTTCACCAGCAGCTAACAAACAACATGACTAGTAGGATAATTCATGCAATGGTATGACATCATAACACGAGTTTGACAAACTGTTGCAAATCTATTCAAAACAGAAATGCATGCACTTTACTAGAGTTTATTCAGCCTCATACATCTCCAAAGTCATATTTATTCATATGACTTACCTTATTCAATTTTGAACCACAGGTTACTCAGATGCTTGCTGGAAAACACATGCAATGTTACCCAGAACATCATGGGCAACCATTAACACATAGCACTTGTAGAGCATCAACCATGCATAAAAAATGCAAAGCTAACCCTGTGTAAATGAAACATGTAACACAACAGAAACAACCAGCATAAAACCCATTCTAAGATGCAATAAAAAGATTTAACACGTCCTATATTCATTGAAAATCAACAGGACAGTCTGGAATGGGATAAACAAGGATTAGTAAAATTTGTAATGGAGTCACCCATGCACACTTAGCTTACCTGGAAATGAAGACCTTGGAAGCCTCATTCACGCCCAGTTCTTGTGCAATAACATCCACATAATAACCGTTTGCAGAAAGAACCAAGGTTTCAACAGTTTTCTCTACAGAAGATGGGATTCGTATAACTTCTATAGACAAGTTTTCTGACAATATAGATTCCTGGTTTACCAAAGCGTGTATTGTCTCAGGAGGTAGCAGATTTCTCCTCTGCAGTGAAAGTTGCTCATCAACAGATGTCACTAAATTATCTAGCTTTGAAGCTGCCCTCAGAACCAGTGACAGCACTAGCAGAAAATTTGATTCAGCCTCTGAATTTATGTATTTACAGATAGTACTAATCTTTGCATCATAGGTAGCAATCACAGAAATTGGAACAGAACCACTGAGGAGACCCTCTCTTTGCAATGCTGCTCTGAAGTGGCCACTGAGTGGATGAAGAGATGAAAGGAACTTCATCGATGCCAGCGAAAACCAGATGAAGAGAGAGAGAGAGAGAGACAAGAAAAGTCTGTCAGAAAATAAAACTCTGGATAGGAAAAAAAAACGAAAAATTCAGACGGACTGGAAAAGTTAGTTTAAGAGCTTGTTTGAGCCCCCTTTTTTGTGAAGAATGCATTTTGGAATGGTAGATTGATGGAAAATGTGTGATTAAAAAAATAAGGAAAAATTTTGGGTTTGCATGTAATATTATTTTATTGAAAAATGTATGGTTGAAAAGAACAGAGAAAAATGTTTTTTGAAAAAAATGAGGATCAAATGCAACCTAAATCTTACAGATAAATTGGCATGACTACAAACCACAATAAGGACAAAACTCTGCACAGCCTCATGAAAGCCTTTAAGAATGCCCTAATGTATGAATTGACTTTTGCCAAAAGGCCAACAAGTCAAGAAGATCATGGATCCAAAAGAAGAGGAACTTAGAAAAGAAGCCCAAGTCTATCAGGGGACTGCTTCACTCTCTCAAAAGTTCTCTCCAATCTTTGTATCCCCTTACATCTCTAAACGTGCTCAATCTATTATACCCTAGTCCTTCCACAATTGAGTGCTTAAATCTTAAATGAATAAAAGTGAAGTTAGATTGAATTTGGAAGAACAGTGATAAAATTGTGGTGCCTATTGCATTGAGCTATGACTATTTCCGGATAGTTTCAATTAAAATCGTTTATAGTTTTAAAGGAAGTGAGAAGCAAGGAGGAACACCACCCAGAAGGTAATATGAAGGAAGTGGTCCTCGAATCCTAATGTAAAAGCAATTAAATTATTTGATGATTAATAATTGCATATACAAAATATGAATCACCACTGCTTCTCAAACATCAGTGAAATGGATATTTTACCAATAAATACATAGAGAACTGCATTGTCATAGTGGATCTCACATACCTCAGTTGCAAACAAATAAGAGAGACGACCAGCCAAATCATCCCAAGCTTCCTGTACTGTGGGATTGTACTCTATTTGATGGATACACAGCTACAAGATAATTGAATTAATTAATATGGTCGTTTTTGAATAGTCATCCACAGAATCTAGCAAATACAAAAAGTGCCAAACCTTTTCTAAAGCCTTTTCCGCGGCCGACTGTTCTGCATCCTTTTTCTTTTTAAATGTATCAGAGATAACAACAAGTTCTGGAAGTTGCAGGGTGCATCGATAAAGGCAGGGACCTTTCTGGGGAATTGCTAACCCTGGACATCCATTTTTACTTTCCTCTTGTACTTCCTCAACCTTATAGCAGGCCTTATCACCAAACTTTTGGTGTATAATTGCTTTGGGAGTAAGCGATGACTTCTTTGATGGCACGGCTGGAACTATTCCAGTTTCCATTAATCCTCCTACAGATAATAATTGTATAATTTAAGTAAGTGAAATCTTCCCTACCCAAAAAAAAATCTGTGCCAAATAGCCCAAAACATAAAAAGAAATTTTAAGGCCCCGTTTGATTTACATTATTATCTCATTAAAATGAAAAATGTGACCGTTATCCATCACATCAACATTTAAATTCAAATTTTCTATCACTTGTGTGGACCCCCATAACGGCTATATTTTTCATTCTCATTCTACAATAATTTGGCTCAAACATGGGCTAAATTGACATTTCTTTTTTTCTGTTAATTTAAGTGAATTTTATGGTCCTTAATTTGGTGTTAATTTACTGGGAATACCTTGGACTAGACAAATTAAAAGAATCATTGTAAGACCAAGATACTCATATTCCCGACTCTTTAATACTCACAAGCAACTACTTGATATAATGAATCGAGTCCTTTTCAACATGAACAAATTCAAAATTTTAACTTATCCAAATTTGTGCTTGATGAAAAAATAATAGAGAAAAAATTTATATAGTATATGGTCAACACAAGAAGAAAAATGATGAAAGTTATATAGTATGACATACCTTGAAACCAAAACATTATTAATAAACAAAACATGACACGGAGTTTCCAAAATTACATTCTACCAAGGAATTCTTGGGGCATAAAATATTAGATAAAAGCCACACAAAATAAGAGCTATTAGTCAACTTTAGTTAATCAAGAAAATAAATAGAAACACCATAAACTTCACAACGAAAATAAACTTGTTTGAAATTTCAGCTTATTTGCATGTGGTGAGATAGTCATCTGGATTTGATTTTGAGCAGCAGAGTTCAAAAGATTGAATACTGAGGAATAATTGATAGAGATGATGGAAAACCATTCAACAGGGAATAGAATATTTCAATCACGTTTAAAGTAAAAGGTGAGATACTTTCATACTCTGATAAAATTTAATTGAAGCTCTGTGCCCAGTCAAAGAAAAAAAGAGGGATAAAGAATGCAAGAGAGAGAATATGAAGGGAACTTACAGTGGCCTTGAGTCCGAATTTTGAGTTTATATGAGGAAGAGAATGAGAATGCTCCAATTATATATCAAATAATAATTCAGCACTCAAACGGAACTCTTCAATTGAAAAACAATTTGTAGATGATGCAACGCCTCTTAAAATACCATCCCAGTCACATAGAAACTTTGGATGTTACGAGACACGAGATATAGGATACACTACTGAGGCTTGGACTTTTTGTCTCTAGATCTAATGCTTGTAAACAAATCGGATCTGAAAATTTCAACATTAGTTGCTTTCAGAGCTTACAGATTTAGGAAATCCATACTTAACTTTGACCTTGAACTATTATGAAGTCACATAACGTTATTTCACAAGAAATTATTCAGTAATCCAGACACGTTATATATTTCTTCTCCTGGAATAACAACTTAAAAGTTTTTATGTATGCCAATCTTAATTGAAGGTAGAAATCTCAATTTGACACATTAAATGCATCGAGTGAAAAGATATTTAAAAATTAAAGTGAAGAGAGAGAGACTTTTATATTTTTCTTCTATAAATGACTCATTGTAAGCACTGTTTGAAAAGATTTTGAAAATTTGAAAATAAAAGATGAGGGAGATATGTTATATATTTCTTCTCCTAGAGTAACAACTTAATTTTTTTATGTATGCCAATCTTAATTGAAGGTAGAAATCTCAATTTGACACATTAAATGTATTGAGTGAAGAGAGTTAAGACATGTATATTTTTTTTCTGTAGGGTTGCACAGCTACCTATGATATATCTCGGACTCCCTTTAGAGGGGCGGTTTAAAAGTATTCATATTTGGAATGCCATTGTAGAGGAGATGGAAAGAAGGTTAGCGGGGTGGAAGCGTATGTATCTCTCTGAGGGTGGCCGACTGACTCTCATTAAATCTACGTTATCTAACATTCCTACTTATTTTATGTCTCTGTTCCCTATTCCTGCGGCAGTGAAGGTTAGCGGGGTGGAAGCGTATGTATCTCTCTAAGGGTGGCCGACTGACTCTCATTAAATCTACGTTATCTAACATTCCTACTTATTTTATGTCTCTGTTCCCTATTCCTGCGGCAGTGGCTAACAGATTAGAGAGGATTCATAGGGAGTTTCTTTGGGCGGGTTTGGGAGATGAGAAGAAACTTCATTTAGTTAAATGAGGAGTTGTTTGCGCTCCTATGAGAATGGGGGGCCTCGAATTGAGGACTTACTTTGTTTAATAAGGCATTACTAGGTAAATAGCTGTGGCGGTTTAGTGTGGAGATTGAGAGTTTCTGAAGAGAAATAATTGGGGTGAAGTATGGCGTGATGGGGGAGGATGGCGTTCGGGTGAGGGCCGAGGATCTTACGGGGTGAGTCTTTGGAGGTATATTCGACGAGGATGGAATGACTTTAGGAATAGCTTGACTTTTGTGGTGGGGAATGATACTAATATCAGATTTTGGGATGATTGCTGGTGTGGAGATTTACCGCTAAAGTTGAGGTTTCCTTCCTTGCACCGCATTACTTTGATGCCTTCTGGTATGGTTAATGAAGTTTTAGCCATNTAATGAAGTTTTAGCCATCCACGATGAGAGTTACAGTTGGAATATCACTTTTCAGAGGGGCTTGTAGGAATGGGAATTGGATGACTATGCATTGTTTCTAGAGATTTTGTATGGGGTGCAATTTCGGATAGGAGAGGATGACAGTAGTCGATAGAGGCTGGCACAGAATGGCATTTTTTCAGTGCTCTTATTTTAGATCTCTCTAGGGTCCCGTGGAAAGTTCATTCCCTTGGATGATGGTATTGCATTGCAAATTACCCCTATTGTAGACGGTTGTGAGAGGACATGTATTAATGATGAATAATCTCCGAAAAAAGGCTTCTATGTTACCGAGTGGTACTATACGCGTAGGAGCGATGGGGAGACACATGA
>CAIGRS010034072.1:0-29250 GCA_903798395.1 Fraxinus floribunda
TCCCTACAAGTTGATATCAAATATTATTTTTAGAACATTTCTAAAGTATTTCATAATAACGTCAATACACGTTCAACTTGATTAGGTAAACTAAAGTATCACAGAATCGAGACTCGCGTTGGAGCAAGTTTCCCCTGGCTTTCTAGCTCTTCACCAGAGTCCTGGTCTACGATTTGGCCAGATATCTCAATGATGTATGATCTATCTCTATCTGTCGGGAGCCCTCTACTCCCAAGCAAATTTATCTTTTTTTTTGTACTACTCTACCGTTCACAAAAACAACAGTGTTTCCACTATAACAATTTTCGAACATGGGATAGTTGAATTCCTGAATAAATGGCTGCAAGAAAATGAAATGAATTTGTTAGAAGTGTGGAAAGATCGTTATAAATATATGGCTATTGTCAATACAGGAAATCGCAAATCTTCCAGGAATTATGCCAAGACAAGGACCTCCCATTTCTTGCACTCTGAGAACAAATAAAAAAAAACTTGCATATGTCCAGGATGGATCGATCCTGCCAGCTTTTCAGCCTTTTTAATTGACCGATCTCGTATAAGATGCCCATTAACAGTAACATTAGATTTTTTCCATCTCAATAGGTTGTTCGGATTCATTTAAGTGCCTAGAACTCTTTTTCATGATGCCAACAAAATATGACTCGGCTGCTCTAATGCCTCTAAGTCAATCTCCTTCATTACTTCCTTCACCTGACTCTAGAGAAGTTCCCGTATTAGAGTACTCTTTGGTCGAGATATCAATCTCAGTAGTAACCGCTGTTGTGCTTTTCATAGAATTCTGAAACAACGGTATTCTTACTTGGCATCACTTTATCTCCTTCAGCATGTTCGTGTTCGTGTTCATGTTCATTTCCATTTCCATCCCCGAAACGGTTCACCTTACAATGCTTGTTAGAATTGCAATCTTGATTTTTGGATCCCTCTGGAGGTAGAAACCTTTTTGTTTTTGTGGCTAGCTCAGTCGAATCGTGAACTTTTCTTAAAGCAATTATATTTTCATCTTCCTCCGTCGCAGGAGTACGAGAAGATGTAGTGTGAGGGATCTAACAGAATCTAGCTCAATCATCATCCAGCTGGAGCTTAGCTGTCAAGTTCACGTGAGATGCATCAGTTGAAGACTTGATAATGTAGCTTGTTAACTAATTTTCCCACCTGTACATATTTTGAGCTTGTATTTATATGTTGGAACATTTCATTGCCATAACTCTGTTCATTTTTTTGTTCATATATCTTCTGCATCTCCATGGCAGAATCTGAATTTCATAATCAGACATCTCAATTATCATCAATCAACCATTCCGGTATTGATGATGGATCAAGCCCTTATTTTTTGCACCACTTAGATAGCCCAGGATTAGTCCTGGTATCGCTGGCATTGGTGGGAGACAATTATACTTCATGGAATCGAGCTATGATAATAGCTCTGTCTGTGAAAAATAAACTAGGATTCGTAGATGGATCCATAACCAAACCTAAAGATAATCCAGATCTACTTAAAGCTTGGATCAAAAAAAACAACATGGTAATTTCATGGATTCTCAATTCTGTCTCCAAGGATATATCAGCAAGCATCATATATTCTGATTCTGCACAAGAGATTGTATCTCAAGGTAAGATACCAGCAGAAAAATGGCCCTCGTATATTCTAATTGAGAAGAGAGCTAATGAACCACAGTCATGGACAATCATCTGTGAGTGTTTATTTCACAAAATTAAAAACTATTTGGGAGGAATTGAGCAACTATAGACCGGTTTGCTCATGTGGAAAATGTGAATGTGGAGGTGTGAAGAAAATGGCTAAGCACTACCATATGGAATATGTAATGTCCCTTTTAATGGGACTGAATGATTCCTATGCTCAAGTCAGAGGTCAAATATTGATGATGGATCTTGTTCCATCGATAAGCAAGGTGTTTACCCTCATTTCTCAAGAGGAACACCAAAGATCTGTCAATGCCAACACATATGGTAATGCTGGTAATACTGATAGTATGGCCTTTTATGTTAGAAATGAAGGGAAGAAACATACTACAAGCCAATCACTGAATAAATTCCAGAAAAAGGAGAAACATATATGTACTTACTGTTGCTATATTGGACATGGAGTTGATAAGTGTTACAAGCTCCATGGGTATCCACCAGGATACAAGCCTAAGCAGAAACCTGGTTCCAGTCTGCAAGCAAATCATGTTGCAGTCAATCAGATTTCAAGCTCTTTATCAGATCATCATAGGCAGGCTGGAGGAAATGTTGATGAGTTTATGCAAACTCTGAATCATTCTCAATACCAACAACTGATGAATATGCTGAGCAGTCATCTCATCAGTGCAAAGACCAATGCTGAAATAGGTAACAATGAATATGGCCACATCTCAGGTACTTGTTTCTCTATACATTTCAATCGAATGTTGAACTCTCACACGCATTGGGTATTAGATTCTGGAGCCACAAGTCATATATGCTTCAATCGAACAGACTTTCATATATTGAAACCAATTAAGATTGCCTACATTACACTGCCAAACAATGAAAGAATTTCTGTAAATTACAATGGAACTGTGAAGATCACTCCCGAACTGGTGCTTGAGGATGTATTATATATTCCTCAGTTTAAATTCAACCTACTGTCTATTAGTTCACTGACTAAGAATTCACCTATCAGTGTCAACGTTCTCACTGATTACTGTAATATTCAGGATCAGGGCAACAAGAAGATGATTGGCAATCGTAGTAAGATGGATGGCCTATACATATTGGATGTTGCATCTTCAAAATCTGTTCTAAATGGTTATAATAGAATTAATTCTACATATTTTGTTGTAAATAATGTGACCTCACAGACTTGGCATCATAGGCTTGGTCACATTTCATTTCAGAAGTTAGACTTTATGAAGGAACAACTGATAATTGCATGTAATAGCACAATAATTCAATCACATATCCATGTAATATATGCCTTTTAGCAAAACAGAGAAGACTATCTTTTATATCTAACAATCGTTTGTCCAAGAATACTTTTGACTTAATACACTATGACACCTGGGGTCCTTACCATATCCCAACACATGCTGGCCATAGATTTTGTGTGACACACTAGTTGATGATTGTACCCGTTTTACAGGGGTTTATCTCATGAAGATAAAATCAGATGTAAAGTTCATCATACCAAGGTTCTTTGCTTTGATTGAAACTCAATTCCATACAGTTATTAAGAAGTTTAGATCAAATCATGCTCCAGAACTTCACTTTGCTGAGTTTTTTGCCTCAAAAGGAGTTATTCATCAATATTCATGCGTTGAAAGACCTGAGCAAAATTTTGTTGTAGAAAGAAAACACTAACATTTACTCAATGTAGCAAGGGCATTGTTCTTCCAATCACGTATTCCTATCCAATTCTGGGGTGAGTGCATACTCACAGCTACCTATCTGATCAACATGACACCTTCTTCGATTCTGAAAAACAAAGCCCCTTTCTGTCTTCTATATAAATCCCCTGTCCAATATCTGTCCATTAGAGTATTTGGCAGCTTGTGCTTTGCCTCTACTTTATCATCAAATCGAACAAAGTTCCATCCAAGAGCCAAGACATGTGTCTTTATTGGATATCCTCCTGGTGTTAAAGGGTATAAGCTCTATGACATCACTTCAAGATCCTTCTTTATTTCAAGGGATGCGAAATTCTATGAACACCTATTTCCATTCCACACTATATCTTATGAAAATGAACCTGTTGATCCCTTTCCTAATTTTGTTCTTCCTAAATCAGCCACTAATATTGTCCACAACCCTGAAAATAATTCACCACATAACAATGATCATATGTCTCCTAACATCAGCCTAGGTTCCAACCATGATGATGATGTTCATGTACCTCATCTTCCAAGCTCAGATCAAGATCCAAACTCCTCCATAATACCAGCTCCTAGAAGATCACATAGAACACCATCATATCTCCAGGAATATCACTGCAATCTATTGACAAACACTCCTACGTCTTTTGATCATCATACTCAGTACCCCACAAGCAAATACCTATCTTACCAAAAACTTTCACCTTCTCATCGTACCTATCTTTGCAACATTTCTTCCAGCTATGAGCCACAATTTTATCACCAGGTAGTTAAATTTGATCATTGGAGAAAGGCCATGGAAGCTGAGTTAGAAGCAATGGAACAAAACTACACTTGGTCTGTGGTTCATTTGCCTAAAAACAAACACTCCATAGGATGTAAATGGGTGTTTAAAATTAAGCATAAATCAGATGGCAGTGTTGAAAGATACAATGCACGTTTAGTGGCAAAAGTTTATACTCAACAAAAAGGCCTAGACTTTATCGAAACATTTTCCCCCGTAGCAAAATTGGTGACAGTTAAAATGTTTCTTGCTGTGGCTGCAATAAATAAATGGCAAATCATTCAACTGGATGTAAACAATGCGTTTTTGAACGATGATCTTTTTGAGGAAATCTACATGGACCTGCCTTTAGGTTATGCCAAACATGTAAATACAAATTCACAAGGAGAAAGGATGGTATGCGAACTACATAAATCAATATATAGCTTAAAACAAGTCTCAAGACAATGGTTTGCGAAATCTTCTACTGCTCTAATTGCACATGGCCACAACCAATCAAAGACTGACTATTCTCTATTTACAAAAGGTTCTAATGATACATTTGTGGCTTTACTAGTCTACGTGGATGATATTATCATCACTGGGTCAGATGTGAAAGCCATCAACTCTCTGGAAGATTTTTTGTAAAACTTGTTCAAGTTAAAAGACCTTGGCTGCTTGAAGTATTTTCTTGGTTTGGAGATTACATCCTCACAAAAGGGTATTTTTCTATCCCAGCGACAATACACACTCCAATTGCTGGAAGATACTGGTTTTCTTGGCAGCAAACCAGCTCTAATACCCATGGATCCCAAGGAAAAACTCTCAGCAACTGAGGAGGAGCTTCTTACAGATGCTTCAATGTATAAAACGCTCAATGGTCATCTCCTATACTTAACCATTTCAAGGCCAGATATCACTTTTGCAGTTCACAAGTTGAGTCAATTTGTTGCTCAGCCAAGACAGCCGCATTTGAATGCAATTCACTAGCTTTTACAATATCTAAAGGTAGCTCCAGCCTCCATGGCGGGAAATTATGTTCTTAGCATCTTCTTCATTTTGGCTTTGTGCCTTTACGAATGTTGATTGGGGTGCCTGCTTGGAAACAAGAAAATTTGTGACGGATTTTTGTGTTTTCCTTCGTGAGTCTATGGTCTCTTGGAAAGGAAAGAAGCAAAACACCATTTCGAGATCGTCAGCAGAGGCTGAATATCGTGCTCTAGCAGTTGCTACAAGATTTTCAAGCTGCAGTTAACTCTCCTGCACTTAATTTTGTGACAACTAAGCTGCTATATACATTGCTAACAACCTAATTTTCTACGAACGAATGAAGCATATTGAGATAGATTGCCACTTCGTTCATGACAAGATCAATGATGGCTTTATCAAACTCTTTCCGGTTAGATCACAACACCAGTTGGCTGACATATTTACCAAGCCCCTTCCTACAACTTCATTGTTTCCTCTTCTATCCAAGATGGCCATAGTTAATCCCCATTGTCCATCTTGAGGGGGAGTAACAAAATCTAGCTCAATCATCATCCAGCTGGAGCTTAGCTGTGAACTGAGATGCATCAGTTGAAGACTTGATAATTTAGCTTATTAACTAATTTTCCTGCCTTGTACATTTCCCGTCTTTTTCATATTTTCAGCTTGTATTTATATGTTGGAACTTTTCATTCTTCAATCGAGTTGAATAAGATTTTCTCTCAATACATTTCTTCTTGTAATATGGTATCAGAGCAATTTTCTTCTTCATTGCCATAAATCTGTTCATTTTTATTTGTTCGTGTATCTTTTGCACCTCCATGGCAGAATCTGAATTTCATAATGAGACATCTCAATCATCATCAATAAACCATTCCGGTATTGATGATAGATCAATCCCTTATTTCTTACACCACTCAGATAGCCTAGGATTAATCCTGGTATCGCAGCCATTGGTGGGGGACAATTATACTTCATGGAATCGAGCTATGATAATAGCTCTATCTGTGAAAATAAACTAGGATTCATAGATGGATCCATAGCCAAACCTGAAGATAATCCAGATCTGCTGAAAGCTTGGATCAGATGTCTTGTTGAGGGATATTACGCCGATAACGTGCATGAATTATATTCTCAAAACGCACATTTTACTTGTGCAAAATCGAACATAGTTTTGATTTACCAAAATAGAATTTGAGAAGACGAAATGATAATTAATGAAGCCAAATATGTGATGATGGATTTAATCCTTTCCATTCTTTGACGAAAAACATTTCTTATAGCCAAAAGAATAGTTATTTTTTCTCAAATCAAATTTCAAATTCAAAGAAATTAAAAAATAAAATAGGAAATGCAAGTGAGCAAGTGATTGGATTGATCGAGGCATGTGTTTACCTTAAGATGAATTTTCTCCGCATCGGTGCTAATGATTTTTCGGCAATCATCTCCTTAAATACAACGATCATATCTCGCAATAGGAACACTCCAAATTATGTAGACAACGAACTCTTAACAGAATTCTCTCTCTACTGAACCATGTTATTTATGGAAGAAAAGACCACTTTTACTAAGTGTTTTTATGCAATGTAACTAAAAGAAATTATGAAATTATGAATTGAATTAATAAAATCCAAACACATGGGATCTATATATAGTAGATGGAAATGTTTGTCTTAAAAACATAACCATACAAAAGGACACGCATCTTGAAATTTATCTCTATACATGAAGAGACATACCCATTGAAAAGTCATGATCTTTCATATGCAAAGACACACATTTTCATTCAAATATTTTATAATATTCTATACGATTTTCCAACAATTCATATATTTAAGCAACTAAAATTTGGCTTAATTTCTCATTCATCAAATAATGAATTCTACTTAAATAATCATTTAAAATTGTTCAAAACCAATTTTCGATACAAGATTCCAACTGTCCCCCACGTGAATGAAAATTAATGAGAATGACTATGTAGAGAGAAAGCGAAAAAAAATTGCATCGGGTAAGGTAACTTCCGGCCTTGGATCTTCCTTAGTGAAATACTATTGAATTTACTTGGTTAATTGGTGAACACTATGTCTTGAACCATTTAGTCGTTGGTGTAAACCAATACAACAGTACTCACACAACGTCTTCCCCAAACCGTTCATAGTTCTCATGATTTGGTTCGTTTTCGCCCTGAACCATCATTGGATTTCATAAGTGTTTAGAGAATTGTAACCTCAAATAATTCTTATTGAATCGGCCTCACTTCACACTTACATATGTGACATTCTATTAGGAATATTCTACCATATTCCACTTGACCAAATCAAGATACAAAAATCATTAAAAGGGTATCTTAACCTCTAATTATTCTGCAGAAAGCACTTTAATACCATAGGAATAAGTTCGGAAACATTTTCCCAAGTGCTTAATTGAATCTTCATAACTTAGTTATCCCCTTGAACTAAGATCTTAGGATCTCCAGTCAATAAGATAAAGTTACCATTACAAAGATCCTTACATAATATACTTAATCTCTTAGTAATCTTTTCTTAGTGGATCAACGAGTTTGCACCATTTGCGATCAACTGCTTTATGGTATTATGTCTATGACGAATATATCTAGATTTACCATTACGATTGACTATACATCTTATTAAATATAGCTAGCTATCACAATCGATTCATTTAGTAGATACAAATTGTCACCAATTGAGAAATCTTTTTATGAAGTTACATGCTTCTCACTAACTTTATATAAAACTTCATTAATTTCCAAACATGGTTGGAGGATTTCTATCAAATCATTACACTAGTCAATCACTTTTATTGGTGGATTTCATACATGAGTATTCAATTTTCTAACATTGAACTATTAAAATACATTTATAAATATTCTTCAAATATTCCAATTACGTATAGGTTTGTTGGCGGTATTATGGATTTTATCCCATTTTATCCACTTTAGATTCAGTGTACGTCACATTGTAATCTATCCTCAAACTTCTAAAATAGCATAATGGCTTTCTACCTTTTTTACTTCATAGACATTATTCTATGATTTATAGTGTGTATGGAATATAACTTGAGAGACAAGGTACACCCACAATTCCTCAATTAGGAGTGTTATGCAGTCTAATAATGATGGATCCACAAGTTTTGAACTTCTTATACATGTTCGCAAGTATTAACATTTAACACTCTCGTCTTTGGGTATTCTTCAATCATGAAGCCCTCGTCCCGACTTCTAATTTTTTTTTTATCCCTGTGACACCCACCAACTTTAGTAAAATTTGTAATAGTCATAAATTCAAATTCTATTAGAATCTACCTAATAAATTGAATTAGGCTGAAGTAGGGCTATCCGTGGGTTCGGTTCGGTTTGGTTCCAAAATTTTCGGGTATTTAATAAATGGACCCGTCGGGTCCAAATATAATAATGGAACCGTTCGGGTTCGGTTCCATGTCATAATTAATTTTTTTAAATATTTACAACAACACTATATAAATATAACTAATGACATTTTATTCGTAACTTTTATAAATTAACGTAACCTAATTCAAAAATATATAAATAACTACCTGTCGAATAACATTAATTCAATGCATACAAATAGCAAAAAGTGGATATTAATATTAAAATGTCGGCGATCCATATTAAAAAATTAAGGCTCAATGTTTAAAATTATGAAATGATCCGATTTAATTAATTAATTTGTTAATTTATTTAGAAAAAAATAATAATTTAATAAATAAAATAAAAAAATTATTTAGTTGGTTCTCATTCGGTTCTTGGTCTAGACCCCGAGACCCGACCCATATATTTAACTTGTGAAAAATCGTTCGATTCGGACTTTTGGACACCCCTAGGTTGAAGTGTTCAACAATTGGTTTTTTTCTAAAAAAATAAAATATAAAAACAATAATTCATATTTGATTTGTGTTACCAAACATGCCGTTTATATGGGGTTGGTGGGAAAAACATTTGTGTATTCCTCAAATGGACATAAAATAGAACAACCCAACAACATTAAATTAGATGTTCTTGCCACAAAAAAAACATTATTTATACGTTACCTTTCTTTTTCTTTATTTTTTTGTCATTTTCTAATTGTGTCATGCTCGAGGCGAGAATTCCAACGCTACTTACAAGAACATTTCTTGTATCTTCTTCTAATTATATCATACAATGTAAGTCCATATTTAATGGTCGTTATAAAGAAAAATATGAGAAAAATAATATTTTGAATAATAATTTTATGAAAAATATTTGGTTAAAAGGTAAGAAATTTTTTTTTAATTTATTTGCAAACTATTTATTTTCAAATGTTTAAATTTAATTGTACTTATAAATCATTTATAAAATGGTTGGACCAAATGGAAGCAGACTGAAATAGAATTTAAGCCACACAATCCTATTCATAATTAAAGCCGGCGAGTACACTGTTTTTTCATGAACACCGCTGCACCGCACGTAACCACACCAAACACTGTGTGCCGCATTTCCCAATCTCTCCCATTCTCCCGCCACCAATCGCCGTCGCGGCGAAGAGAGATACTCCAGGAGTGTTATCATTAACGACCGAATCGCGGATTTGATCATCGATCTTTTACAAACATATTTTTATTCCTGTTATATTTTCCAAATTTAGATTTCCCTAATAGTTTTTGGGGATATCGTGATGACATCGGAGGATGTGAAGACCAGTGAATCGGCGGTGTCGAAGTTTGTTAACCTCGCCGAGGGGGCGAAGCTTGCGAAAGAAGAGATCAAGCCTACTAAATATCAGGTCTACAATGTCTGCAAGTCTCTCATCGCCGGTGGCGTAGCTGGAGGCGTGTAAGTTCTATTTATTTATTAGTTTGATCGCTAAGTATATGTAGATTGTGTGCACTTGCCTGTATCGTTGTATACATTAAAGTGGTTTTCTTTATTTTAGGTTATAATTTTTCTTGATAAATATTGGTGGAATAATAAAAATTTATTTGGTCGGTGAGGAAAGTGATAGAATCTCACGTTGAACAAAGATGAATACATATACCAATTTATAAAGAGTAACAAAGATGAATACATATACCAATTTATAAAGTGTTTGGACTACTCTTAACCCCAAATTTTAACCTAATATTAAGTTGGAACAAGCAATTCAATCTGATCAAGACTCAAAAAATGAGCAGACTTAGAAAATAGCACATGAATTTTAAGATTGGTTTGCTTTAACGAGCCATCATCTTACGGGGCATGATAAGTGATAAAATCCCACGAAATAAAGATGAAAATATAGACCTATTTATAAAGGGCTTGGACTGCTTCTCAATCATGTTGACTTTTTAAGATGGAATGCCAAATCTTAATAGAAATTTAAGAGAAGGAGAAAATGATGATGGGTTTTGTTATTCCATTTTTTTCATTTGAGTTGAAATAATTGGTTACTCTAACTGAGGCTATACTCACTTTCTTGCTCTGAAAGAAGTAAAAAAAAAAAAGTTTAAATCTTTAATATATTTAGGATGAATACATTATACCCTAAATAATGGTTTTTATTCACGTGTCACAATACGATTCTTGTTTTATTTTGCTGATTTCTAATAGACACAAGAAAAGAAAAGAAATTGGCTTTTGTACGGAAAGTATGACGGTTGTAACTTGTACGGAATGGCGTTGTCTACCAAGTGGTTGAATAACAAAGCAAACTAGGTAATTAAAGAAAACAGCTGTAAAAGAAATCTCATGAAGATGACCACGATTTGTACTAGAAGACAGAAGTTGCATCAAGAACTTAACCATCTTTGATGCTTTGTTTAGAGAAAGTAAACTGAAGACCTTTCATATATTGAGTACATTATAAAGGACATTTCAAGTGTAAATGAATTTGACTTCATGCAGTTATGCGCTTTCAGTAGGCATATATGTACTGCATTATTTTTTTTCCCCTTTTGGCAGCCTCTTTTTGCCTGTCGAAAGTTTATCTACTCTGTAGTAACTTCTGCTGTCTATTGCAGGTCACGAACTGCTGTGGCTCCGTTGGAACGATTAAAAATATTGCTACAGGTTACATACCTTTTCTTGATGGATACCGCATAGAATACTCAGAATCAAAGATTCCATTTGTTGCATTAGTATTCAGTAGAATCTGAATGATGTAAAGCATTTCAAATCAATTTTTTGTTAGGGTCTTTTTCTTTTAAACCATTTTCCTTTTTGCATCACGCTGTTGTGGTTTCTTTCAGTAATGTTGGAAATGCTATTTACGTGTTCTCCTTGCTTCATGATGCTTTTTCAACGAGCAGGTCCAAAATCCACATAACATAAAATACAATGGTACTGTTCAAGGCTTAAAGTATATTTGGAGAACCGAGGGCTTTAGAGGCTTATTCAAAGGCAATGGCACCAATTGTGCTCGAATTGTCCCAAATTCAGCAGTCAAGTTCTTCAGCTATGAGCAAGCCTCCAAGTATGTCTCTATATAAAAAAATACAGAATTTGCTCAAGTTTGTGAGAGTTGTTTTAATTTTCAGTTTGAATATATCATATTGATGTGCCTCCACCAAACAAATATTTTTATAATGCTACTGTTATCATTTTGACAGTATTTCTTTTGTTTACATATCCTTGCATATGAATCGAAAATATTTTCCCAGTTTCCCTTTGGCCCACCATTTCAAAGGGAGGAGAAAACTGGCTCAGGCTTACTATTACCGCGTAGAATACGAATAAAATACTGTTTTGGAAGGAAGAACTTTGCAATATAAATCCAATACCAAAAAAACAACAGAGAACCAAATATTCTCGTAAATGTAAAAGCGTGTATATGAAAATTGTAGGTTTAGTGTTGACATTTAACTCGTCTTAATTTAAAACTGCTAGAATTGAACTTTTTGGTAAGACATGGATTGCGTGATTTCTTTGATAACTGAGTGGTATTAGCCATGAGATTGAGATGAGTTTTGTGGGAAAGGCAGTTTCTTAGAAGAAAATCCACTTTGTAATGCAATAGAGCTACAAATGTATTTGATGGAGATTAGACTGGAGACATGCCAAAAATTCGCACTTGTTTTTGCTGTAAAAGTTGGAACTAAATTCTGATTATTTTCTCGCAGTACTTACTAGTTCAAGGTTTGGAAATTTTCCAAGTATAGGATCAGTTCATTATTGATTTGACATATTCAGTGATGTTGAAATTCATCTCTAATTTTTTCTCCCAATTCTCCTCTCATTTTTTTGCTTTCCCGTTCTACATCATTTGATATCAGATCCTAATCTTGATGACCTTCGAATTTATAGATAAGACACTTGACCGTTGCACCTACTACATGTTATATAGTCATTATAAATCTTATAAACATCATTTTCACTTTCAAGTAAATTACGAGTGAAAATATTTTACTTGTGAGATTATGACATTGGCTTTTTTTATTAGTAATGTTGATTCGTTGGTGAATGATCTCCTAGTGGGACAATTTTAGCTATGTATTTTTTGTTTGTTTAACCAATCTGGTTCAATATAATATATTGAGCATGCCATTAAGTGATTTGGATAGATAAATCGTAGTCAGCATTGAGTAGACTTTGGTATCTATTTATCATAAAACGAGTAAATTATTTTTCTTTTGATGTATTTCATCATCTGACTGTGTCTTTTTATGTTGCAACAGGGGTATATTATATCTGTACCAGCAGCAATCTGGCAATGGTACGTCTTTGTTAGTGTATGTACACAATAAAAGCTGCTCTTCAGTTACCTTGTCTTAGCAAAGATTCCTTTCTGTATATTTTGGACATCTGTGGGAAAAATTGCATTTTCAATTTTACTTTCTATGATGGCTGCATCTTTTCCCCAGTTTATGATCTATGATTATCTGCTTTCCGTGCAACCATTATCGTACACTGATTTAAGTTGAAAGCGAAGTCATGAAAATCACAGAAAAAAGTACTTGCTGTATGGGAATTTTTGACAATTGATAGCAGTACTTGCATTAATTTTATGTCATTTTCTTGCATAGCTAATTGCATGAAATACTGATCATCACTTTTTGGGTCAAGCCATTGGTTACTGATTTCATATTCGGTGTTTTCGTGTTGGTGCGATTGATCATTAATCTGGCTGTTTCTGTTTCCTCTCTTCATCTTATGTGTTACTTCTCCTATTTGTTGTATTTATCCTCAAGGGCCACTCTTGGGTTGTAGTAGAATCTCAATCTGTAAAGCACAAGTACATAGTGGGTTCAAGTTTTGCGCAGCCACTTTGTGTGCTATAGTTAGGTCTGTCTGTACAATTTCAACTATTCCCCATTGGAAGGCCCGTGACTGGGTGATGGCTCTATGACTTTGTATGCATCTCCATTTTGTGTGCATCTCTCGTTGGTTAATCTTTGGATACGAAAGACAATCTTATATCGGACAAAAAATGTTTTTACACAATTGTTGTTTGCAATGATTTGGATATGAGACTAAAATGGGATGTGAATATTTCCACTGTCAGAAAGAGAATACTAGTTGTTTATAGATTCTGGTTCGAGTTGAGCGGAGGTATTCATGATCTTAGTTCCACGGTGATTACCAAAAAATCTCTTACCTGACCAGATGTGTGTATAAATTGATATTTATACATTATTTTGTTAAGAAAGATTATGTTTCATCCTATTTGATTTCCTTACTCATGTAATTGCCTAGCATTTTCAAACTGTTTTTCTTAATTCATGAGATATAGATGTACCCAACTCTTGAGGGTAGATATAAGGACCATCTTAGTCATTACACTCTGTTATTGCAGATGATGCACAGCTGACTCCTTTATTACGTTTGGGCGCTGGAGCTTGTGCTGGAATAATTGCCATGTCTGCAACCTACCCGATGGATATGGTTCGGGGCAGATTAACTGTTCAGGTATATGGGATTTTCATGAAAATGAAATTTTTTAAGTCTTGTGTTCTTGTAGGCTTTTAACTGAAAATAGGTGGCAGTTTCTACAGTGTCTCTCCAGAAAATAATGCAAATTTTTTTCTCTTTTCTGCAGACGGAGAACTCCCCTTATCAATACAGAGGAATTTCTCATGCTTTATCAACTGTTCTACGTGAGGAAGGTTTCCGCGGTCTGTATAAGGGTTGGCTTCCTTCTGTCATTGGAGTCGTAAGTTCTGGAATTATTGTCTAGTAATAGTATTACCCTTGAAACTTATAATGTGTTAGGTTTAGTCTTGCTGCTCAATATATCGTCCATATTACCTATCATCTTTACCATGCTTACAATATGAAAGTTACACTGCTAGTAGTTATCTTGTCATGTCTACTTGATTAAAGTCGCTTGTGAAGAATTATACACACACCCATCTCTTACTTGCCTTAAAGTCTTAATAATCAGATTCATGATCGCACAAGGGAAAATAATCGCTATGGCCTATGAGCAGGTAGTGAACTTAGATCTGCTAGGGAAAATTATGGCTGCTGATCAAATAGTTCTTTTGACCAAGTTCAACTGTTGGGTTAAAAATGTCACCCAAATTTTGTTCTTGCTCTTTTTTTTCTTTTCCTTGACAACTCTTGCTCCTGAGTCTTGTTTGTGAAACTTACACTCTTATTTCTTGTTTTTAGGTTCCATATGTGGGCCTCAATTTTGCTGTGTATGAATCTCTAAAAGATTGGTTGATTAAATCTAAACCCTTCGGGCTTGTTGACGATAATGATTTGGGCATTGCAACGAGGCTAGCATGTGGGGCAGCAGCCGGTACTGTCGGGCAAACTGTAGCCTACCCCCTTGATGTCATTCGCAGAAGAATGCAGATGGTGGGATGGGCTAATGCTTCTTCAATTGTTGCTGGCGATGGGAGAAACAGGGCCCCCCTTGAATATACTGGCATGATCGACGCTTTCAGGAAGACGGTTAGGCATGAGGGCTTCAGAGCACTGTACAAGGGTTTGGTCCCCAATTCTGTGAAGGTTCGTCGTATTTAATAACCTTATTTTCTAGTTTTGTTGATATGTGTTGTTATAATTTGTGCATGTTTGGCCAAACTTAAAAGGTTTGCTTATAAGTAAATTTTAAAAAAAGTTACTTTATTTATTTTGATGGTGAAAGAGAACTACATTTTTCTGTTCAGGTTGTCCCATCAATAGCTATTGCTTTTGTGACATATGAGCAAGTGAAGGACATCATGGGGGTTGAGTTTAGAATATCAGATTGATGCTGAAGAAAATCTTTAAGCTGTTAAATCCTCCTCTTCTACACAGAGAAGTTAAAAGTTCGGGGACTCAACTGTCACATTACGTTTTCTGTATTTATAAAGCTGCTTCCGTTGAGGATTAATGTAATAAAAGCTATTATTGGTGAGTCAGCTTATTCTAGCTCTATTTTGTGTTTTTGTTTTAATTTTTGACTTGTTTGATAAGCTGAATCGTATGGATAATAAAAGTAAAAATCTTGTAAACGAAGTCCTGTGAAGTCCGGGAGACAAAAAAAAAAAAAAGAAAAGAAAAAAAAAGGCCTTTTTTTAAAAATAAAAAACAAAACCTATAGCTATTTTCCACCTTTGTATGAAGACAATTGTTTTAAAAAAACTTGTCTTAAGAGAAAGTGCGTGTTATTGATGCTTTCACTCCTACCAGTGGTTAAGTAAATGTTTATCTTATCTCTAAACGCCCTAACTTCAGTTCCACATTTTTGAAAAAAAAATGTCTTGTAATATGTTATCCTTCAGCAAAATTATAAAATTTCGATTATACCTTATAGGATCTCACTACTCAAAGGATCATTAATAATGCTAAGGAGAATTAAGGCGTTTACTTCCTTAGATAGGATATCAGATTCAAACTATGTTTATAAGGAGATCTCATGAGAACATCAGTGTTCTATTGTGTGTTAATGATATCATAGACACTAGAGATGGTTTGGCTCAATACAAAGGATGAAATAAAAGTTGACCACGAAACGCAGTAATTAACTTAAGGCAAACTTGGACACTTTCTTGACATTCTTGACATGGACTTGATAAGGTTAAAGAAGGGGATATGCTTGTCTCATAAAAATATCCTTGATCCACTAAATGAAACTAACATGACATGATGCAGGTCTTCACACATCCTGTAGATCCAAATTGATGATTGGGTGCTGTTTAAGAAGGAAATCCACTGACAAAGGTAGATTCAAAAACTTCTGGGGAAATTGATCTATCTATTTCACACCTAAGCACAAACATTATGTTGCCAAGCTAGTTCGTGCAAACTCCCTTTGAAAATCGCATGGATGTTGTTTTGAATAATTTGATATGTTAAAAGCTTTTTATTTCAAAGGTGTTTGTATGAGAGTTGAATACAGTTCATGTAGTCTCCATGACTGATAGAAGGTCTACCTGAGGAAATTCTACCATTTTGGGCAGCAATTCAGTAACATGGAGGAGCGAATCCAGAATGCTGTTGCTAGAACTAGTGGTGAAGCCACATTTTGAGTCATAACGTTAAGAATTTATAAACTCACATAGATAAAAACCTCGTCAAAAAAAGTTGAAAAAAAAAATCCTCGTTGGGACAACTAGATGTCTAAGATTGGAGAGACAATAAGGCTACATTCTAATAACAAGACCACAACCAGTATTGTACACACAGCAAAATATCAAAATTAGCTAGAACAAGAAAGAACCATGCACATCGAAACAGACTGATACTAAAATTAAAATGCTCTAATCTGTACTCCATTTGTTTCCACCAAGATACACGTGGCTGTCATCTTCACTAGAGAAATATTAGTCCAACATTTAATTCTGAGGTAAGAATCCTGGAATGGAAGAAATTTAACTTGAGGTGAGTTCTGAGTCCTAAATTTAGGGTGTGTTTGGTATATATTTTAATCCAATTAAAATTGAAAATATAGCCGTTATTGGGTCCCACTCGTCTAATAAAAGTCAACAATAATATCTAATTTTTCAATTTTAATCTCTACCGAACACGCCCTTATGTATTCTTCATTTAGTGGTTATAACTAGCTATATTTTATGTAATAGTTTGAATTTACTAGTATCATTTGGTCAATTGTTGGACATGGTAGGACATTGTATAGTTCAAATACGTAGGAGAGTTTTGGGCATATAGCCAACTGTTGTTTGTTTTGATATGTATGTTTCACTCAAAGAAAACATAAAGATTAGACTTTTTAAATGGATAGCTGACGGTGTTCTCTCATTTTGCTATCCGAGTCTTGGTCAGCCCATACAAAACCTGTAGCCACGACAAATCCTGCCCCAACATTCTGGAAAGTCATTTATGAAAGTACGAAAGTAAAATACCCAACAAATGTCACCAATCCAGGTGACCTCTAATTACATTACCCCAGCCCCAGCCCCAGCCCCAGCCCCATAACCATCACCATCACTAAACCTCCTAATAAAGTTGTACATGCAACAGAGATGCAAGTAGCCCCAACGTCACATCCAAACTTTCAAATCTGGAATATGTGTACAAAGAATTATTATATTTCCCTGACCTTTTTATCTTCCATTGACTCAACTTGTACAGCTTTCAGTACCCCTTAATTTATTTATTTATTATTATTATTTTAATTACGTAGTTCTTTACCTTTTAACTTGTAAAATTACAAACCCCATTTAGCAAAGATATGTTGGAAGAGAGAGAGAATATAGATTATATAGAAACTACAAACATAGCATGTGCATCATAATTATTAATCATTTTTTGGATGATTTGAGTCTTCAACTCTAACAAAGGGGTGCTTTTTTCAAAACACCATTGCTGGGTTTTAGTAATTCTTTTCCAACCACACCACTAATGCCTTAACCATACTGATCTTTTTTGGTTATTTCTTAGATGAGCAACGCTAGAGGCACCAAATCACATGACTTCTAATGCAGAAGAGGAAAGTGAAGCAACCTAATTTAATTCACCTCAACGGCAACAAGGGCAATACTCGTAGACTAAAGAACTTTGACACGATGAAAGAGGGAAAACACAGATGTTGAAATTTAGAAAGAAATGCAGAACTCAGAATCAGGCACACAAATCAAATAGCTATAGTTAAAGTTTCTTCATTAGATTACTAGGATTAAAGACATTACCTTTATCCGTTCGTATTCTCTGACTGCACAATTTTTAGCCTCCTCAGTTACTCTAACAGTTTCTCTCAGCTCTTCTATCTTCCGAATCCTAGATCTATCACCACCAAATATCTTGGATGAAGCAGCTTCGAGCTTTTCAATCCTTGAATTTAAAGATGACAATTCTGATATAAGAGTTTGCACCGTCAGCAAAGCACTTGTTCGATCTGAAAATGCATTGTTTACAGCTAGCATCACCCCAAGGTAGTCATGAAGCTTTTCCTGCACAAATAACTTGAGTTAGATCAATAGGACATGCACGAGGACGAGCAGAAAAAAATAATAATAATAATAAATCTTACTTTCTATGAATCAAATGCATTCAATTAAAGAAGTGTCATTTCAGTTACAGAAATCAGCAGCGTGAAAAAAGCACGAATCAAAAAGAATACACACACAACAACAATAATTCTTTCACAACTAAAACTTACTATATGATCTATTGAAAGCCAAATTATACAAGGAAAGAAATATTGAAATGATTTTACCAAATGTTTGACAGTTTGAGCATTTAATTCCCGATACAATCTGCTTGCTTTGACAGCAGCAGTTGCCACATTTTTCATGTCTGCAGCACATGCTTTTTGAGAGTCATAAATAGCTTCCTCCGATTCAAACTTGGTTAACTTCACAAAAGCCAGTCCCAATTGACCCATTGTCTCCCCCATGTCATGATGATTTTTGACGAGAGATTCAGCCTGAAAGTACCATAGAAATTATAGAAGTACTTAAACGTCAAGTTTCAAAAAAAGTGTTCCATTAAGAAGTTCAAAAAAATGCAGATTCCAGCACTGAGCTAATAACAGAACTGTCTATACATTGAGCAAATTGTAAGTCTGCCAGCTGGAGAACCACAGTGTTCCAACTTATGTGCTTCGACAAACTCAAACTAAGCTCAGGCCGTGTCAACTAACGTATGAATGTTATTTTGCAGATCAAATACATGTATCTCTCTAAAATAAACAAAGTATCAAACCTTGAAATATTAGCTCATTTCTTAGCCCTTGTTTGACACCTATTTTATTTATAAACATATTCGGTCAATCCTATTTTTTATCCACAAGTTCTTGGGAAGCACAAGAGCTCCATACTACTTATCCACCACTCATTTCTGTTTATTTATAATTAAAACAGCTTATAATCTATTCACAAACAAGAGCTTAATGTGCCATCTTGAATGTTAACTAACTAATTTTTCTAAACCTGGGGACTAATTAATCCAAAAGCCATATTTCAAACTCTTTTCCTTTCAACAAACATATGCGACAATGGATCGTAGAATAGATGGGTAAAAGTTTATATTGTCTGATCCGAGAATACATAATAATAAGAGGGATAAGAAGTAACCTGCTGAGACACGTTGCTTATCTGCTGCTCAAGGTCCTGCAACCTCTCTTTCTTCTCCAAGAACTCCTTATCCTCCTCAATGAGAGGAGGTTTAGTAGCGCCCCAATCATTCACCACTGACTGCTTCAACTCCCTGAAAATCCTCAACAAATCCCTCCCGCCCTTTGCGGGCTGCGCCACCTCACTAACCTCCGCTGCTCCTCCAACTACACTCTCTCCGCCAAACAGCTGCTTGGGCAGCCTCACCGCCCCATCCAACATCCTCGATGCCACGTCGGTTGTCCTTGCCAGCGGCATTTTCCCTGAAACTGTCAAAAACACTCGCAGCTCCTCACTCCGCTTTAACACCGGGTGCACTGCCAGCCTCCCCAAATACTTCTCCAACGCTATTCGCCTTTGCTCCACAAATTCATTCTGCTGCATCACCTGGCTCTCGACTACACTTTTGTCAGGCCTAATTGGTATAAAATACCCGCGATAACTCTCTGATATCCTGTCAGACAAAGTTACAACATCTCTAAACCTTCTTCGAATATTGAACTCCGCCCCATTGAACTCGGGCAAATTCGTGAAAGTGGTAATCAAATATGTGAAATAATAACTCCCTCCAGGCACAAGTGACCCAGATTGCTCCTGCTCCTTCTGTGGATCCGAAACACAGATTTTAATATAATCTGACGAAAACGATGGCAATGCCGACAAGGACTGATCTTGGCTATTGACTTCAGTAGAATCAACATAATCAGAGTCAAATGAATGAAAGATGGCGTCAGCATAAGACGGGGGTTCGAGGATGGAATTAATGGAGCTGTGACTGGGAAGAACTTGATTCGTTGAAGGCAGGTGTAGGGGATCAGCATCGTCGGTCGGGATTTCAACGAACGGTGGAGATGATGAAAGGGGGTCATGAGGAAACGACTTTGAGCCGTTGGACGGTGGTGATGGATCTTCGTTGAGGACTAGTGAAGCCATTTCTTCTTTTGATGCATAAAGATGGGCTTCTTCATAGCCCTGGTTCTCATATCCCATCATTATTCTTTCCTTTTACCAATTGCAAATCTACAGCAGGGTATTTTACCAAAACAATGAAGAATTACTGGTCAAGATAAAATTTTAAGAGCAGGATCGACGAGGGTGACATTTTTGCAGAGTAGGTTTTGGGGATAGAGTAGTAGAGGAGAAGAGTGAAAGGGGATTGGGCTATGGTTAGGGGGGTTGGGTGGGAGTACGGGGTGTTTAGACAAGGAGGGAGATCAGGGAAGGGCGAGGAACGTGGTGTCAAGATGGAAGAGACTGCACGCCTGCACGGTGTTGTGTTGCCACGTGAGAACCACGTGTCAGGAAACTTTATTCACATATTACATCATTTTTATTTTATTTTTGGGTGGTGCTACATGTATATTATGGTGTCCATACTTTATGGTGTCCATAATGATGTCCATAATGAACATTCGATGCCTCCCTATTGGCACTTCCATTTCCATTAATGTATTATTAGAAAAAGTACATAAAAACCTAGATCACAAGTTAAACGAACATTTAACGTAGTCTTTTACAAAGTTCGTTAGAAGTAAAAGAAAAGGAAAAAGTAGTAATAGTTCACCACCATGGACAACAATAAGACTTCTAGACGATAAAGTTATATAACAATGATTTCCTTCTCGTAGATATAGGTTAGAACCAAAATTATGTCCGAAAGTAAGTCCAAACAACTATCTCAACATTGATGTCAAAGTCACGGAACCTTTTGGACTTGAAATGCAAAGTCATTTTCCAACCATAGCTTCTGCCGGTTATAACTCTAAAGGTGTGTTTGGTTACAAGCATGGAATTTGTACTAAAAAAAAAAAAAAAAATTCTAGGCAATTCAATTGTCATAACTTATTTACACGGAAATTATTAATTAAATGTGTTTAATTAATATAATTTTCAACCTAGAAAATGTTATATTTGTCCATATTTTATTAGCGGATAGATGAGAGAGAGATAGAGAATTGCCAGGAAAATAAAAACCTATCACTCAAAAAAAAAAAAAAAAAAATTGGGTTTTTGAAGAAAATATGGTCTTGTGACCAATTTTAGGCAAATATTTTTTATGAAAAAAATGTCAATTAAACATTCCAAAAGTAAGAATTTCGGTGGAAAACATGACATTTTGTATGAAAATAAAGTCAATCAAACACTCTTAAGTATAATTAATAGGGATGATAAAAAAATCCATTTTACTTGATACTTGCGGTCTCGTCCCATCCCGCCCTTNAATAAAGTCAATCAAACACTCTTAAGTATAATTAATAGGGATGATAAAAAAATCCATTTTACTTGATACTTGCGGTCTCGTCCCATCCCGCCCTTGCTCTGCTTCACTTTAATGGTGCATGGGACGAGACAAAGAGACAAAAATATTCGACAGGACGGGAGACTAGCATGGCTATTCCAACCTCAACTCGCCTCGTTGTGTTGTCATTACTAATAATTAAATGGATGAATGACTACATTCAAATCAACCATGAAAGCTCAACATATGTCAAAACTCAAAAGGAATATACGATTTTTCCTAACAACAAAAGGTAAAAACTATTCACATGTTTGTGAAATTTAAGTAACCAATATCAAACAATTAATTAGCTTTTTGTGATTATATCGACAATAATTCAGATGTAGAACTCTTTAAGGAACCAAAAACCAATATAGAAAATGAACCAAAAAAAAAAAAAAAAGAGATGACATAAACAATTTGTAAATTCGATAAGCGTACAATCGTCGGAGAATTTTTAAAATTAGCGTATTATCGAAATTTAAATTTATTGTGATTTTGCCCCTGTTTGGTGGAAATTAAAATCAAATTTTCAGTAAATTTTGATTTTTAAAAAAAAAGTGATTATATGTGTGGTAAAAATCTGATGGAAATTGTGAGTCCCATGAAATGTAAGATTGAAAATGAGTCTGAGAGAAAATTAATTTTGGAAAATGGAGATCAAATAGGGACAATATATATTGCTTAATATATATATTTTTTTCGGCTTCTCGAGTTTATTTTGTTCCATTTGATTATCAAAACATGCATTTAAATTAAGTTTGAATGGAAAGGAAGCATTTATTTGGGGGAAAACGAGGTGGGGGAAACTTCGTTTAGACTATAAACTTTGATTGTGGAGGCATGTACGTAACTAAAATAAATGCCTAGTTGATTTTAATTAAAATGGATGAATTCCTAGTTATTGGTACACCTTCTACTATCATGGCATGCAATTTCGATGCACATTTTCATAATAATTATTATGTTATTATCATGAAAATTCACACCCACTTATAACTACTAGAAGAAAATGATAGCCCAATTAACAGAAAATTGAAAATTTACGATAGAAATATTGATTGAAAATCTTTGTTTCTTCTGTCAATTAATTTTCCTTATCTAACTAATCGACAATATACCCTTTTTGGCCTTTTTTCTAGCTTCATGGAAAGTCATTAACAAACTTACCAACTTAAAATGCATTAAATTCTTTATGTCTTTACCATGACCTCTCATTCTTCAATTCAAAGTGACTAAAATTTTTGATTTATTGAATTCGTAAATGTTTTTATACCATGTGAAATTTTCGATACCATAGCCGTTTATCCATTTAATTCCATGGTTCGAGAGTAATCTCTCGTATTAACAATATTCTTTTATCTCATTTTTGTATGAATGTGGGATACTCGTTGACATCGTGAAAAGTATTTCAAAAAGTCATTATAATTCACACATTTGAGTGATATAAAGATGAATAAATGGCACCTTTAGTCAAAGTAGCGATCTTGTCCCCAGTCAATATTTTGTCAACAACGTTTAATATTATGTAACATACAAGAGATGTTACATGATGCTTGAAAAAGCTCAAATTTTTTAAGTGCTTATAAGTTGTGAATCTTGCATAATTTATAGGTAGTAACTGAGTAGTAGATTTTGTTGTGGTGTTACCCAAATTCCATGTGATTTTGGTGTTTGGTTTAATAGAAGAAGTTTAAGGAGTTTTGGTTAGGAAAGTCCTAATTAATGGAGATCAAATTTCATCTAGAATTGAGAGTAAATACATTCAATATATATAAACATATTCATTATTGGTCATAGCGAAATTCTCATTTTCTTTTTATGGTTTTTTCCAATCTTGGTTTCCATATAAATTTTAGTGTTCTTATTTATTTTTGTTTATTTCATTATTGTCAGTATCTTGCGACCAATTCATAACAGATTTTGATCTATAATGCTATTTATCTAGACTCGTAATCATTATGAATTTATACGTATCTTTACATTTAAAATGACATCAATTAATATTTCATAGTTGTCATCTAGACCAGGAGAAAAAGAGAGGGGGAGATTAAAGTTTTGAGAAAAGTTTGTGCATATTGGTGGGAAATATAGATATGATAACAAAGGAAGAAATATGGATGCTGAAAATTCTTAATAAGATAGTGTGTCGACTAGAGACGTGAAATAATCCACCTTAGAAAGAAGACTTGGGTATGAAGCAGAAATGAAAATTGTTCAGTTTGATATGGCAGTGGGTGCAACAACCTCTAAGTTTGCCTCTGCAATCTTGACTATTAAAACCTAAAACCGCCAACCTCAGAAGTCAGAACCACCCTCTCTATCTCCTACTCTTGTGTATAAAAGGAATTCATTTCTCTCATTGAACTTCACAAACCAAATATTCACTCAGTTTATTTCTTTTCATCACTTCCTATACACAAGTACAGAAGTGATATTATGGAGGCCAATCCCTTATGCTTAGGCTTGTTGTTCCTAATTTTCGCAAGCATGACAGCGACAATATCTAATGCGAAAACTCACTACCATGATTTTGTTGTATGTCATTGTTCTGAATTTTCCTTCGAAATTTCTCGAATTTTGGGGTTGGAAGATTTTTAACCGTTTTTATGATATGTACAGATTCAAGCAACTCCAGTGACGAGGCTGTGCAAAACTCACAGCACGATTACAGTAAATGGAATGTTTCCAGGACCAACACTGGAGGTGAATAATGGTGACACATTAGTGATCAATGTTGTTAACAGAGCTCAATATAATGCCACCATTCACTGGTAATAAATAAATGCGTCTATAAATTTTTCTTGTATTTCATAATTTAGCATCTAATCTTCTCTTTTTATTAATATAGGCATGGTATTCGACAAATGAGAACTGGATGGGCTGACGGACCAGAATTTGTGACTCAATGCCCTATTAGACCAGGAGGGAGTTACACTTACCGATTTACAATTCAAGGACAGGAAGGGACACTTTGGTGGCATGCCCACAGCTCGTGGCTCAGAGCCACTGTGTACGGGGCTCTCATAATTCGACCAAAGGAGGGAGATTCTTATCCTTTTCCCAAGCCAAAACGTGAAACTCCCCTTCTTCTTGGTAATGAAATCCTTGATCTATATATACATATCAACCAATGTGTTCTTCAAATAATTTTATTGACTTGACCATGATATGTAGGTGAATGGTGGGATGCAAACCCAATTGATGTTGTGAGGCAAGCGACAAGAACAGGAGCTGCTCCTAATATTTCCGATGCCTACACCATCAACGGTCAACCTGGTGATCTGTACAACTGTTCCAGCATAGGTCTCGTACATCTAGGTTCTCCTTTTTAGCGTAGCAATCAAATTTTCTCAAAGACTTACTTATAATTTGATGCCGTACAGATACAATCATAGTACCAGTAGACTCTGGCGAAACCAATCTCCTCAGAATCGTTAATTCGGGGCTTAATCAAGAGCTTTTCTTTACTGTTGCCAACCACAATCTCACGGTTGTTGGAGCTGATGCCTCCTATGTCAAGCCATTCACCACCACGGTCCTCATGCTCGGACCAGGCCAAACAACTGATGTTCTGATCACAGCAGATCAGCCACCTGCCAGATACTACATAGCTGCACGAGCATATGCCAGTGCTCAAGGTGCACCATTCGATAACACTACCACCACAGCCATCCTCGATTACAAATCTGCCCCTTGTCCTGCTAAAGACACCTCAGTAAAACCAGTTGTACCTAATCTGCCAGCATTCAATGACACTGCCACTGCCACTGCCTTCTCTAAAAGCTTCAGAAGCCCAAGAAAAGCTTTAGTACCCACTGAAATTGATGAGAACCTGTTCTTCACAGTTGGTCTAGGACTCAACAACTGCCCTAGTGGTTCCAGCCCTACTAACTGTCAGGGTCCAAATGGAACTCGATTCACCGCCAGTATGAACAATGTATCTTTTGTGCTCCCCTCCAGCTTTTCCTTGCTGCAAGCACATCAGCAACGTATACCTGGAGTTTTCACAAATGATTTTCCAGCAGCGCCCCCAGTGAAATTCGATTATACGGGTAATGTGAGTAGATCATTATGGCAACCAGTTCCTGGGACTAAAGTGTACAAGTTGAAGTATGGGGCGAAAGTACAATTGGTGCTGCAGGGAACAAGCATCTTCACTGCTGAGAATCATCCCATTCATCTTCATGGATATGATTTTTACATAATTGCTGAGGGCTTTGGAAATTTCGACGCAAACAGAGATACAGCTAAATTCAACCTTGTAGATCCACCTCTACGTAATACAGCAAGTGTACCTGTTGGTGGATGGTCCGTGATCAGATTCGTAGCAGATAATCCAGGTGAAAATATTTATTTTCTTTACATCACTATTTCTTATATCTGTCAAATTGAGGTTCTAACTTGTATATTCAACAAAATCAGGGGTCTGGTTGATGCATTGTCACTTGGATGTCCACATCACCTGGGGTTTGGCAATGGCTTTTCTTGTGGAAAATGGAGTAGGGGAATTGGAAACTTTAGAGCCTCCTCCTGCAGACCTGCCCCTTTGTTAATTCCATATACAAGAAATAACTGATACAATTTAATACCCTACAAAAAGGGTATGTTCTGGTTTTTAGCCATGTTTTATTGTTGTTTCCCTGCATTGGGGGATAGGTTTTGTTTCTTTCATTACATACATAAGAGAGGGTCGAAAAATGGTGGTGTAACGTTTGCCGATCAAGCACAATCTGTAATAAATACATGCAAGTTATTTGATCATACATCACAGTAGTTGTATTTCAAGAGACAATGAAAGAATTTTTTTTCTTTTGTTTTTTGGATTTTCATATTTGATGTTTCTATAATATCTGCATCTGCAACTGAAGAGCACAAAAAAGAAATTCCTGAATGCAAGAATGTATGCTTACACCCAGAAAATCACAAAGTGCCAAATAGAATGAATTTTACAAATTACTTGGTCATTGGCAATTCAGAGAACAAGTGACCATTTAACCAAATAGTGATGAGCTCGAATGCATACTTCGAGATACAAATACTATACTAATAAATTATATCTATGTTTGTCAATGACATTTCTCGTAGAACATCGTCAATGTACAAAGTGAGTTATTGTACATGTGGCAAGAAAAATTAGAATGAAAAGAGGAGTAGTATCTCCAATGGGGTCTGAATTGTACTAAGGGTCTGTTTGATTGTAAATATGAAATTTGGGTGGAAAGAAAATGTTTTATTGTGAATTGAATTGCCTAAAATTTGTTTTAATGAGAATTGTAATTAATTGTGTTTGATTGATATAATTTTTCACTGAAAAAATATTGAAAGTTTGGTGTCTGTTTGACTTTGTTTTTCATGAAAATTGTCCAATAAAGTGATAATTTTTTTTACCATTGGGTCTAGCATTTGTTCCAATTGCAAAAAAAAAATATATATATATATATCATACTGAATACAATTCGTTTGGCTTTATTTTGCATGAAAATTGTCAATAAAAATGATAAAAAAATTTACCATTGTGTCTAAAAAAAATTTCAATTGTAAAAAAAAAAAAAAAGAGACAGAACATGGAAAATCAATTCCAGTAAAAACAAAAGGAAAATCAATTCACCAAATTACTGGAAAACATGTGCGTGAACGGCGGTTGTGGAAAATTTTTTCCCAGTCAAATTATTGCAATCAAACAAGTGAATAGTAGGAGAATTTTCCAAGGAAAATTAGAGGAATCAAACACTGCCTTATCTTTTTGTCAGGAATATTATTTTTGGTTTCTTCAATGTTACATGATACCATTTGTTATAGGTATTTTGCCGTTGAAATCAATTTATTTATGTTTTTAAATCCCGCAAATCCGACCCTTTCTCAGTTCATATGCCAACCCTGGATAAAAATAAGAGAGAGAAGACTCAAGATCCATTTTCCATAAACAAATTCTTTCAAATCCCTATATTGAGTACTCACAACCGTTAGTATCTTCTTTTCAATGTTATCAAAATCAATCCTGCTCGGTCGATCGAACCAATAAAATCAAGTCGAATACATGCATGTCAACCTTCAAAATCCACTAATTAAAACATGCCCTAAAGTGGGTGAATCTTCAATAGGAACTTGTTGAATATATTGCAATGTTTAGGTTTTCAAAGGTCAATTTTGACTCAAAAATAAATGGCCCATTTTGTCTGCGTTTCAATTTATAATTTTGAGTTCATTTGTAGTTTTCTATTTTGATGTTCCATTTTAAATTGTTTAAAACACCTTTGATTGGTCACATACTTACATTTTAAAATTGATATATCTTTCAATATTTATTTTTCGCTACAAAAGTAAAATAAAAGTAATTAATAAACTAAGTTGGCAGAATATATAAAATGAAATTAATGACGTGAACTAAATTTTTTATATGTGCTCCCTTAGATATCTTTTAGATTTTGTATTTAAATAACTAATAAGGGTTTGAACTGTTTTTATTTTTTAACTTTCAACAATTTTTTGGAATTTTATTTTTTTATAAATTTATTTTTAACGAATTTGAGATTTTATTTTTAGAATTTTTGAATCTCTCTTCATTTTTTATTTTTTTTACCATTTTAGAATTTTAAACGTTATTTTTAAATTTAATTTTCCTAGAATTTCAAAATCATAATTATTTAGAATTTTTTATTTTTTTATTTTTCGTTTTTGAATAATACAATATTTTATTTAAACGCTTATTTTTACATTTTTAACATTTTTAACATTTTCATATGTTTACAATTTTATACTATAATTTATAAATTTAAACTTTTTTTAAAAGATATATATTTTAAAAAATAAAAAATTAGATCAAATTAATTTTGATTGTTTTGCAAAATTGAAAACTGGATTAAGTGTTTTGGGTAAGCAATTAAACCATAATACCAAGGTCGTTAGAATTATTGATTTTTACAAGTAAATTTAATAGATTAAGAAACATATTTTGATCGATAAAAATAATTGGATGATTTAAATCTGAAAAAGAGAAACAAGGAATGTTTTAATTTGACAGGATGAATTCGTGTTTATAGGTAGGCAGAGAGACGCACTTTTTTTATGGGCCTTATAACTACTCACTTTTCTATCAAAATGTACACTTAGAAAATTGTCGCTTCTCAATGAACCAATTGAATTTTAGCAATAATAAACAAACTTTAATCAATGCGTCGATAATATTCTTGAGCCACGTTAAGTGGTCTTACATTTAACAAATGGGAGGGCGGTTAGGGCTCAGCGCGGTAGTATGCAGAGTTTGATTTCCCGCAAAGGTGGAATTGACTTTGTTGCAAGCGGGAGTTACCATAGGGTTAAAAGTCCAAGCCTAGCTATAAGCTCTCCACCCTGGCTTCTGAGAGGCACAT
>CAIGRS010034090.1:0-13427 GCA_903798395.1 Fraxinus floribunda
ATATACTCAACAGAGTTCCAACTAAGGCCACCGACAAAACCCCTTTATGAGATTTGGACAAAATGCCTAGTTTGAAGCACTTACACATTTGGGAATGTCCGGTTGAGGCAAGGTCCTATAGACCAAATGAAAAGAAACTGGATGCAAGACTATTAGTTGTTATTTAATTAAATATTCTGAAAGGTCCAAGGGTTACAAGTTTTATGATCCCACAACCAAGACAATTTTTTAGATGAAAAATGCACGGTTGTTTGAGGATGCTAAGTTTATTAAGGGAGAAACAGTTAAAGACTTTGTCTTTGAGGAGGAATATGTTGAAATTCCTCTAATTACCATTGACAATTATCAGGGTCAGGTTTCTATCCTTTACATTGTTTAAGAAGTAACTCTGGATTAAGACAATGTCGTTGTATCTCCATCTGAAGGTCAACAAATTGTTCAAGAAGAAGAAACTCTATAGCCTCAAGAGCCCATACCATTAAGAAGATCTACAAGAGAAAAGAGAAGTGCTGTTTCAGATGATTACGTCGTATTTCTCCAAGAACATGAAGATGACATTGAAGTGGTGGAAGATGATCCGATCAAGTTCCATAAACCATGAAAAGTTCTAACTCTCAAAAGTTGCTCGATGCCATGAATAAAGAGATAAAGTCCATGAAGAACAACGACGTGTGGGACCTTGTTCTATTGCCTGAAAGTACGAAACTCATTGAATGCAAATGGATATTTAAAACCAAGAGTGATTCAAAGGGTGATGTGGAGAGATATAAGACTTTTCTTGTAGCAAAGGGCTTTACACAAAAATAATGCATCGATTATAAAGAGACTTTCTCTCTAATTTTTCGAAAGACTCTTTTAGGATTATGATGGCATTAGTAGCGCATTTCAATCTTGAGTTACATTAGATGGATGTTGACATTGATGAAACAATCTATATGATATAACCAAAAAAATTTGTAAAATAAAGAAATCCATTTATGGACTCAAACATGCCTCTTGTCAATGGTATTACAAGTTTCATCAAGTGATCATCTCATATAGTTTTGAGATGAATTTGGTCGACTATTATATATACCACAAGTTTAGTGGAAGTAAGTATATTTTTCTGATTTTATATGTTGATGACATTTTGCTTGCAATCAATGACATATGCTTATTACACGAGACCAAGAGATTTCTATCCAGAAATCTTGAGATGAAAGATCTTGGTGATGCCTCTTTTGTATTAGGAATTCAGATACACCGGGATCATTATCGGGATATTCTTGGATTATTACAAAAGAGCTATATAGAAAAGGTACTTGAAGATATGGTATGCAAGATTGTAAACCATGTGACACCCATGTGGCTAAATGAGACAAGTTTAGTTTAAGTCAATGCCCCAAAAATGACTTGAAAATTAAAGAAATGCAAAATATTCTTTATTCTTTAGCTATAGGGAGTCTAATGTTTGCTCAGGTTTGTACACATTCGGATATAGCGTATATTGTTGGGATGCTAGGGAGATATTTAAGTAACCCGAGAATAGATCATTGAAAAGTAGTCAAATGGTTCATGCAGCATTACAAAGAAAAAAAAAACTACATGCTCACATACAGGAGATCGGATCGGTTGAAGATCATCGGTTATTCTGATTTCGATTTCACGAGGATGCCAAGATAGTAGGAGATCCACTTCAGGCTATATCTACCTGCTTATTGGAGGTGCTATTTCTTGGAAGAGTGTTAAGTAAACACTCATAGCTAGTTCCACCATGGCAGCGGAGTTTGTATTATGTTATGAGGCATCAAATCATGGAATATGGCTGAGAAGAGAATACTCGCATGGCTGTGAAATTATGTCATTAGGTTGCGCATTATGGACATTATAGAAAGACCACTGAAGTTATTTTGTGAAATAAATCAGCAGTGTTATATTCTAATAACACCAGGAGCTCGACAAAGTCAAAATATATAGAGATCAAGCTTATGGCTATTAAAGAAAGAGTTCAGAGTAGACAAGAGCCCATAGAGCATATGGAGACAAACTTCATGGTTACGGATCCGTTTACTAAAGAATTGATACCCACGGTCTTTCATGAGCACACTGCTCATATGGGTATAACGTCTCTTAAAGATATCTAGTTTCATTAGGAGTTTATATTTTTGTGATTTTCATATTAGACGCATGTACTGTCATTTTGGATATGTTTTATGGTTAAAGTTATTTTTGGTTGTAAAGTTTTTGGTTTATAATCTCTGAACTCATTTGAAAATGATATGATGCAGGAAGATTCGAGCCAGATGATGCTAAGTTGTCTGATAGCTCGTTGATGGCGCTGAGATACCATGAGTTGGCGGATAAGCGTAAAAATGGCAAGTAATCGACATCTTTCCTAATTTGGGCTTTTTTGGACATGTTTCGGTATTTTGGCCATAACTTTGGCTACGGTTGTCAGAATGACGCTCATGAACCCAATTTGGAAAGCTCTTTTCCACGCGCACATCTTGGTCACCGAACTTCACTCAATCTTTATTGACTTAGAGGGCAAAATCTGTTGTTTTCCCTTTCGAATCCCCAATTTTGGTTATTTTCCCTTTTTTGGTAATATTTCGTTTGCCTTTTTAACATAGATTACGAACTTGATTTAAGCAAGATTTTAAGGATATTATTTATTTTATTACGTATTTATTTTTTTATATAAATATTGAGGGTGAAATTCTGGTATTTATGATTTTATTAGCTATATAACCCGGCGTGTGAGTTATTTTCGCATGTTGGATGAAAAATAAAGAAATTTTCTTGTTTTCTCTCGATTTTCTCTTATGTTCTTCTCTGTTAAATATTTGTTGAGAACAACTTACAGAATACTCGCTACTCTAGTTGTGCGCAAGAGTCTATTGACTCCCAAAGGCGACTCAGGGGACGATTGTTTGAGAACCAACATTTTCCACATAACTTGCACCATTGTCGATAGGGTCTGCAAACTAATCATTGACAATGGTAGTTGTGACAATGTAGTGTCTGAAGAGGCTCATATCGTCATCCCAAACCATATAAGTTGTCGTGGTTGAGCAAAGACAGTGAGGTATCGGTCGAAAAGTGATGTCTAGTATCTTTCTCGATCAGCAAGAAATATTTTGATAATGCTTAGTGTGATGTCTTGTCGATGGACACTTGTCATGTATTGTTAGGCCGACCTTGGTAGTATGATCGCAGTGTTATTCATGATGAGCGAAAAAATACATATTCCCTTAGCATCAAGGGAAAGAATGTCATGTTGGCGCCTCTTCTGGAAGAAACCACTCCTGCCTCGGTAGTCAATAATATCAACCTACTTTTTATGTCCAAGTTTTTAGTTGAGATTGAGCATGAAGACATAGTTTGTGCTCTACTACCTCGTAGGAATAGTATAGCAGACGAGGATTTGAATTTATCAGTAGAAGTACAGTAGATTATAACAGAGTTTTCGGACCTTATACCAAAGGATATCCCTTCGAGGTTGCCATCTATGAGGGATATTCAACATCGGATCGACCTTGTTCGGAGATCGAGTTTGCCTAATCGGCTGGCGTATCGCCTCAATCCCAAGGAAGCTGAAGAGTTACAACGACAAGTGGTAGAGTTGTTGGAGAGGGGCTACATCCATGAAAGTATGAGTCCATGTGCAGTTCCTACTCTACTAGTGCCGAAGAAGGATGGCTTTTGGCGTATGTGTGTTGATAACACAGCAATCAATAGGATTACAGTGAAGTACAAGTTTCTAATTCCCCATCTGGATGATATGTTAGATCAGTTGTCAGGTGCTAAGGTCTTTTCAAACATTGACCTTAAAAGTAGATATCTCCAAATCAGAATAAGGCCTAGAAATGAGTGGAAAACAGTGTTTAAAATGTAACATAGGTTGTATGACTAGATGGTCATGCTTTTTGGACTATCAAATGCACTGAGCACCTTTATGAGATTTATGCATCAGGTTTTACGGCCTTTCGTGGAAAATCTCGTAGTAGTGTACTTTGACGACATCCTCGTTTATAGTTCAACGTGAGCATCACACGTTGATTACCTCCGTGCTATTTTTGATATGTTGAGGACAGAGCGTCTATTCATCAATCAGAAGGAATGTTCTTTTTTCACCACTTCTATAACTTTTCTTGATTTTGTTGTGTCTACTGATGGTGTTTATGCTATCTAATAAGAAATAGATACAATCTTGGAATGGTCCAAACCAAAGACCTTGCACGATGTCAGAATTTTCCATGGATTAGCATCCTTCTACCATCGGTTCATCAGAAACATCAGCAATTTGATTGCCCTAATCACAGAATGCCTAAAGGGACATTGTTTCCAATGGTTCGAGGAGGCAGAGGCCGGTTTTCAATTGGTCAAAAAAAGGATGACAAAGGCACCAGTTTTGACACTCCCAGATATTGAAAAGGTGTTTGAAGTAGACTGTGATGCATCTGGGGTTGGCATTGGTGGCGTTTTTAGTCAGGAATAACGTTAGTAGCATTTTTAGTGAGAAGTAATCAGGATCAAAGAATAATTATTAAACCTATGATATCGAGTTATATGCAATAGTTCAGTCCCTGAAGCATTGGAATCATTACCCGATACAGAAAGAGTTCATTCTTATCACTGATCATGAGGCCCTGATGTACGTCAATGGTCAACATAAATTGAGTAAATGGCATGCTAAGGGGGTGTCATACTGGCAGAGGTNAATCATTACCCGATACAGAAAGAGTTCATTCTTATCACTGATCATGAGGCCCTGAAGTACATCAATGGTAAGAACAAACTGAGTAGATGGCATGCCAAGTAGGTGGCATACTTGCAGGAGTTCACATTTATACTTAAACACCAAGCTGGGAGTCTGAATCATGTCGCAGATGCATTGAGCCATCGTACATCACTCCTACTACCATGAGCACAAGCGTAGTAGGATATGAGGCATTTTCTGATATGTATGTTGTAGACCCTTCCTTCGGGAAGATAATTCAGGAGATGACTAATAATGAACGACGTGATTTAATTTTGCAAAGTGGCCATCTATTTCATGGATTACAGTTGTGCATTCCAGATTGTTCACTAATACAACATATTATTAGTGAACTTCATAACATGGGTCATTTTGGGTGAGATGAGACATTGGCTTTGGTCTCTTCTAACTATTATTGGATCAAATTGAGAAGTGACGTAGCTCATTATGTAAAGCATTGTTATGTGTGTCAGCAGAGCAAGGGAGTTCTTACTAATGCGAGCCTTTACACACATTTACCAGTACCTGAAGCTCCTTAGTTTGATGATAGTATGGATTTTGTATTGGGCCAACCCTGTACCCAACCGTCATTGGATTCTATTTTCATTGTGCTTGACAAGTTTTCAAAGATGGCATTTTATAGCTTGCTAAAAAATAATGGATGCTATCCCGGATTGCCCATCTATACTTTAGAAAAATTGTATGTTTACATGGTGTTCTTCAATTAATTACTTTAGATCATGACACCAAGTTCATGAGTTATTTCTAGAGAAGTTTATGGGAGAAACTGGGAACGCGGTTGAATTTTAGCAGTGCCTACTACCCCGACAGATGGTCAGACCGAGGTGGTAAATCGAAGCTTGGGAAATCTTCTGAAGAGTCTACTAGGGACTTAAGCGAAGTAGTAGGATTTGACATTACCTCATGCAGCCTATAATAGGTAAAAGAATAGGACCATAAGAATGAGCCCATTTGAGATTGTGTATAGATGGAATCCATCTAGGGTACTTAATTTAGCCCATATTCTACGTGAAGGTCGTTTGAGTCACAAGTGATATGAGATGGCAGAACATCTTAGGAGAATTCATGAATAGGTGAAGCTAGACATTCACATGAGTAATGCCAAGTACAAAGTTCAGGCTGATAGTCATGGTCGTCGGGTACTTTTTAAAGTTGGTGATTTTGTTTGGGCGATTTTTACTCGTGATCGTTTTCTTGTTGGGGAGTATAATAAGCTTCAGATCAAAGGATTGGACCTTATGACGTCTTGCAGAAGATCAATGATAATGCATACAAACTTCGTCTTCCTAGCCAGTTGAAGAATTCTGATATCATTAATGTGAAACATCTAAGTCCTTGTTTTGTGGACTCTAATGACACTAAGTGAACTCGAGGGCGAGTTCTTTCCAACCCGGGGCAACCGATGTAGGAAGATGTGAGTCAGATGAAGTCGAGTTGTCCAATAGCTCATTGATGGTGTTAAGGTACCATGAGTTGGCGGATCAGCACAAAAAATGGAAAGTAATCGACGACCTTTCCTAATTGGGGTCCTTTTTGGACATGTTTCAGTATTTTAGGCATAACTTTGGTTACGGTTATCAGAATGGCTCTCATGAACCCAATTCAGAAATCTCTTTTCAACACGTACATCATGATCTCTGAACTTCACTCGATGTGCAATGATTTCATGGGCAAAATTCGTTGTTTTCTATTTCGAATCCCCAATTTTAGTTATTGTTTTTCTTTTTTTTTGGTAATATTTCGTTTGACTTTTAACGTAGATTACGAACTCGATTTAAGCCAAATTTTTGGTATATTATTTCATTTATTACGTATTTCCTTTTGGTATGAATCTTTGTATTTTTCTATTTTTGGTAAAATTATAGTAATTATGATTTTATTAGCTATATAACCATGCTTGTAGGTTATTTTCACATGTTGGATGAATAATAAAGAAATTTTCTTGTTTTCTCTCGATTTTCTCTTGTGTTCTTCTTTGTTAAATATTTGCTGAAACTAGCCTGTAGAATAATTGCTAGTCTGCCCGACGTCATGATCTCACTAAGGTATTAAGGTGAACCAGTTGAAAATTGGCATGTTAAGATCACATCACATGTAATTTTCGTTATACACATCCATATTTGATTCACGTCATTCAGTTATGTCAATATACATTACCATTGATGAATTTAGTTACGATATAAGTAAGAAAAGCCGCTTTGATCCTATGTTGAATGATTGATGGACCAGATTGTTTGGGGATGCATTCGGTAATGATAAAAATATTCTAAGTACTTATGAGGATATATTTAATGCACAAATATAAGGAACACATATAGGCCAAGTGGGAGATTGTAAGGATTTTAATTGAACATGTGGGCTTATATGTGAAATATTGTGTATTAAATTAAACACTATCAATTTTGGTTAAGCATGTTTAAATTGATCTAATAAGGTTTCGGTATTTTAGATTTTGAAATATCCAATTATGTGTAGAGATGAGGCTCATTCCTAATTTCATGATGAGCTCAATTAGGTCAATGGGCCGTTGGTGTGTGTGTGTATATATGTATATATGGGAAGGGGGCAAAAAATTTTAAAAATTAATGTACGAATAAAATTTATATATTTCTAGAAAAATTATAATATAACGTTACCTATGACATCATAAGATATGAGGCATAATACTACATATACATATATTTTTTTCTGTTTATCTTTTAACTTTATGTTTCTGCTAATGAAATTGGGCCATATAAAATTACCAAGGACTCTTTATTCCAACTATACGTATTTAATCTGTGTAACCACACAGAAGCATCATAAATTTGAGTTTGCTTCATTCTCTAAGAGGGTTATCTCTTTTATTTTACTAGCCTCAAAGTTTTTTCCCCTTTTCATTTTACCTGCTATGTAATGTGTATTACAAATTCATCCGATGAGGACCCTCTAATTCCCATTATACATGAGGATATGATTTCCACATACAAACCACAGTTTCTCTATTTTTGATAAGGTCAGTTTTGGTGATTTATGCTTGCAACTTCAATGTAGTCCTTTTATTAGTTTTATTTGTTTTATTGATGGGATTTTCAGTTCTATTAAAAATTTGTGCTTTTTTTTTTTTTTTTAAGGATATTTTGTTGAAACTCTGAAGCTTCTAAGCCTTTCTCTTGTTTACAAAATCCTTTCTGCTGCGCCAAATTGGTATTGGTTTACCTATTGGCAATAACATACTTTGGCATGATGGAGTGTTCCAAGTTCCTAAATCCTAAAGCAACTTAGTAAATAGCAAGTCTCAAGTCTACCTTATTCGTTAATAAAATCAAAAGGATATACCAAATGCAAATTGCATATCATTTAAGGCTAAAATAGTGGCAACTACCAAACAATCTAAGTATCTAATCTAACCAAACATACCTTAGTGGCTCAGTCCTCGCTGCAAATGAAGGAGTCCTTTTTCCTGAACGGCGAACACCTCGAAGAATGAAGCTGTAACGCACAACTGCAGCTTGTAGGTTAGTCCGCACTGAACGCCTTGAATCGATTCACTGAGATTGTGAGAAGACGAACAATGAGAAGAGAAGATGAACAGTGAGAAGGGCCGAAGAAATTGAACAGATACAGTGAGAATCGATTCACTTATGACTTAACGGAATAGATGGCCAGACTTCGGTGGATGACAGACGGCGTTGGCAAGGGTTTGGCCACCCGTTTGGGAAGTTTCGAATTGGAAAGGCTGAACAGGGATGACAATCAGGGTTTGGGAATTGGGAATTGCTGAAGTGGGTTTCATTTTATATAAATTGAGTTTTCAATTTCAATTCAGCCTTGAACAGTGGGTTACTGGCCTTAATTTGTGGAAAAATATGGGCTATAATAAATAAATAATATTAATACACCTGGGCTAGACCAACAGTTGGCTATAGCCCAGTGTAGCCCACTGCTGGATCCGTCCCTCTATATATACACATACGGTTATGGTCCCCCAGATCACACATTCTGTTCATTCTGTTTTGACTCCCATCTTCAGAGAGAAAAAAGGATTAACGTGTTGATCTGGAAGACTAAAACAACAGGATTCATCCTTTGCGATAATCATGTCTGATTAAGGTACGATTTCGCTCTGATTTACATATTTTTGATGATCCAATCTGAACGATTCATATGATTGCCTTCATAAAAGGTCTTGTGGTAATATTTAACTTGGAAATATTGAATCTGGATACTAGAAGCTGCACAAATTGAACAACTTTGATAACAAAAATCTCCAACACGTCTGTCAGAAATTATGTTGGGTTTATGGACACCACATATCTTCACAATGGTATGATATTGTCCACTTTGGACCTAAGCCCTCATGAATTTGCTTTTGGGCTTTACCCCAAATAGCCTCATACCAATGGAGATATTGTCCTACACTTATAAACTCATTATATTTCCCGTGTCTACCCGACGTGGGATTTCTTTTGCTCTCAACAATCTTCCCCTCAAACGAAAGATCACATCATTGTGGCTTCCCTTCAAACGATAATCCATCCGACAATCATCTTGTACCTCCGTTATTGTCGTGTCCTCGACCAAATGGGACCCGTCGCNACTCATCATATTTCCCATGTCTAGACGATGTGGGACTTCTTTTGCTCCCATAACCCTCACCTCAAAAGAAGAACCACATCATTGTGGCCTTCCTTTAAACGATAATCCATCCGTTAATCAACTTGTACCGCCGTTATTGCCATCGCCCTCGACCAAACAGGACTCGCCGCCTGACCACCATATTTTTATGTCAGGACTAATTAGGGGACATCCACTACGCTTTCCACTACGTTCCTTCGACTAAGTTTTGGGCTCTGAGCTCTGATACCACTTGTTGGGTTTATGGATATCACATATCTTCACAATGGTATGATATTGTCTACTTTGGGCCCAAGCCCTCATGGATTTGCTTATGGAATTTACTCCAAAAGGCTTCATACCAATGGAGATATTGTCNTGGGGTTAAGTCCTCATGGATTTGCTTTTGGGCTTTACCCCAAAAGGCCTCATACCAATGGAGATATTGTCCTACACTTATAAACCCATCATATTTCTCATGTCTAGCCAATGTGAGACTTCTTTTGCTCCCAACAAATTATAATCTTTTTTCTTATTCATGGTCTTCGAATGAAACGCAAAAGAATGCATAGATTATGCAAATGAAATAGATAGTCAAAAATGGGGTGCTAAAATAATGAATTTTAAGCTGTAGTATAGTAATATCAAAATGACGTCATCCATAACACCACGCTTATAAATTCCCTCTTCAGGTTATGTTTTATTAAAATTACATGCATCTTTCAGTGCTTCCACTGTATTTCTTTGAATTTGATCCATCGGAACCAGATAGGAATTTCATCCCTGGTTTTTGCGTTAACCAAGTGCAGTGGCTTGGTTTACTAGGGAAGAGGTAGGTTGGAACGACGATGAGAGAAGTGGTGGTGGGCGCGTGTAGATATGTTAAGGTGGGGGCAAGGTGGGTTTGATGAGGAAGATGAAGATTTAAATTCTATAATTTTTGGTGGACAATAGTAGGTGGTGGTGTGGCTGTAGGAACGGTGGTACTATGGTGGGATGGTCTTGGATAGGTGGGTATTGGCGGGGTGTAGTGTGGGTGATGTTATTGACTCTCAATCGTTGGTGGTGCACTTGATTGAAGTGAAAATGTATCTTGTTATATGTACATAAAGATTTACATAATGCCACATGACATTCTATCATTTGTCAGTTTAAAACAAAATCATTTTTTTTAGCCAATCTTTTCTATCAACATCATATTATGTACATTTTTTATGTACAAGTAGTAAAATCCATCCATTTTTGGTTTGGGATGCTTAGTTTTGGTTTATTTAATGGAAAATAATATGTTTTTATACCGCTTTAAACAGTTTTGTTACGAAAATTGTTAGTAAGGATGAATCTTGCTAACTAATGAAAGGTCAAGGGTGGAAGGTGGAATAATTTTATTTTTTTTTGGATCGATTAATGTGAATAGATATTGATAAGACGAGTACAACTATTTCAGACATTCCCGAGCAACGAATATCAAAAGATGTATCAACGATTACAAACTAAAGATCAATCACTAAAGTTTCAAACTGAATCAAAATATGATGGTACAATGTAAACAATACCTTGTATACGTGTATTTTGATCATTTGAATATTGTTATCACATGTGGTCATAGATTTCCAAATATTTTTCTGTTCCAACATGTCCATATTTGGTAGACGGTACATGTAAGAGCAATCCTTTTTACTTTGTTATGCCAAGATATCTCGCACGCCTCCTTTTTAATCCAAGGGGAATAAAGATTGACTGGGGACAAAGTTACTATAATGGGAAAGGCTGGGGTCCCAAAGCGAAATTTACTTTAAAAGAAATCCTTAAAATGTTGGATTTGAAGTACAATTAATTTTGAATTCCATGTATTCTCGTACATGCTTTAAAAATCAAGGATTGTAGGATATATTTTAAAGGTATAAAATATTCAATTTTCCCAATTAATTGCTTTATTCATGACTTTCAAGGAAATAGAAATTTACAAATTTTGAGACTTTGCCGGATAATTCACTCTTAAAATATGACATGCAAAACTAGGGACGCAAACAAGAGAAGTTGAGCCGATTTACGAGCTCGGCCATTTAGGTTCAATTCAACTTGTTGTTTAGGTGACCCCAAGCTTTTGGGTTTCTTACTCTTTACTAAAACAAATAATTAAAATTTGTTAAGTCCTAATTATAATTCGTCGTATTCATATTTATAATCATGGTTATTTGAATTATAATTAAGGTCAAATGAGTTGAGGTTAGTAGAATCCTAAAAGGATCAAGAAACGAGAAGATGGTCGATCGCTGGCTGTACGAGGTACGCTGAACACCCAGAGCAAGGGCCTGGCGCTCGCTCTCACCGGGGACTTTCTGCTCACTAGGCACGAGATCAGGGCTAGAGCGACAGTTCATTCAGAGAAGAATCCTCATTTGATTTTTACACAGTTTTCCAATTCCATTGCACCCCAAACATTACATATTATAAATATGCAATCATAGGTCCATCTCAAAATTTGTTGAATCATTATTTTACATTGGAGATCATATTGTTGAAGATCCAAAACACATTCCATTAATTTTTTGATTCAATCCCAAGATCAATTCTTTATAATTGTTCCCAAATATTTGTTATTATTTGTTGAGCCTTATATTTAGTCGAGAGATTGTCATTTGAAGATCAATTACGTATTCAAATATTTTCTTACATCAGCCACAGATCAAAACAGAAAAAGATCTAAAGATCAAACATAAAGTGTTCTTACCTTTACCTATGAGCTTTCTGAGTTCTGAAGTTGGAGAATAGGCGCTTAGAGTTCTAGCTCTGCAGAATGAGTTGGTTTTGATGATCCATGAGATGAAAAAGTAGCCCAGAGTTGCTAGGACATATGGGTCGCACAAAAAAAGTAATTCCTTGGTGATTTAAAAGTTAGATTGTTAAGAGTTAACTAAAGTTTAGTAGTGTCTTGACCAATGGTAAGTTAACTTTTATTTTATTTTATTTTGCTAGGTTTGTTCATGGGCTTTAATTCTAAGAATGGGTTTTCCCCTACCATCAATTTGGTATTATTTACTGTATTGCTTCTAAATGTCGCAAATTCTTGAATAATAACAATAATTAGAGTATCACTAGATCCTAATATGTGCAGTATAAGGTTCATCAACCTAGAGTTGGTCCTAGGTCCATCACTACATGTCATAGTCATGGTAAGTAAGGTCATATAAGACCTAAGTACCACAAATCCTTGGTTAGGAATAACAAACAAGATTTAACTACTCATATTAAACTCATGACTAACTGATAATAGTGTAATTATCACATTTTTCATCCGCTTATAATTATATTTTCATGATTTATTGGCACCTAAATGTTCTAAGTACACTTATATTTTGGTTTAGGTTGTAAATGGACGAATACAGTGGAAATAAGGATAAACAAGTGAAAGATGACCAAAATGGAGGAAGGTGAAAGTTCAGGGACTAAAGTGAGAGGACCAAAATGGAGGAAAGTGAAAGTTCAGGGACTGAAGTGCAAATGCTATAAACTTGTTTCCAACCTTGTGATGAAGATTCGAGAGTGTTAGAGGTCAATTGGATGAAGGAAGGAGCCAAAGGGATGAAACATAGCAAAAATATTATCACATATCAACTTTCAAGCTAAAAAGTTTTCCACCGGTTTTCAGCCTCATTTTGAGACCAGTTTTTGACATGTTAGATTATCGAATTGGAAGTTGGTATCTGAAAAAACATTGTATCCCTTTGAGTTAGCTTTCCAACACAACTTGAATCACCTCAATCCTACATTGAAAGAGAAAGTTATGGCCAAAATACTGAAAAGTGTCCGACTGAATTTCATCAAAACCATGCGATCGCATGATTTTTTGTTGTGCGGTAGCACAGAGACGTTCAGCAAACTCCAGGCCTCATTTCAATTGTTCCTTGCGACTGCAAGGAGTTGTACCTTGTGACTGCATGGTATACCTCGAAGCCCCAATCTCCACTTTCCTTATACGACTCAAACTCTTTTGGTAACATATCTTGCACAACTTTTTAACCCTAAATACAACCTAGAACACCTACATACATGATTTTACTCTGGT
>CAIGRS010034117.1:0-12844 GCA_903798395.1 Fraxinus floribunda
CTCAGTATCAGAATTGGCTTCAATTCTAGATAATTGAGAACACATAGATTGAAGAACAATATTAGTACGATTGTTCTAGGATTGAATAATTTCGATATCTTTAGCATTATTCGCGGATTCTGGTCTATCAGCCTTAATTTGTTTGATAGGAGATGCAATTATTTCTTTATTTTCATTTTTCTTGGGAAACAATTATTTCTTGCATTAGAGGATTTTCAGGTTGAAAACTTTGACCCGAAGGAGTTGTCCATGTTTTCTTATTGACACGAGTATATTGAATGGATTTAGTTTTTATAATTCTTTTTTCAAAAAACTTTGAAATATGACTATTCATAAAAACTTAAATCTTTAGGAGAATCCTAAAATTCTTCCCATAAAAATTTAATTTCTTCTTTTGAAAACATTGATCAAAGAGTTTGACGAAAACTTTTGACCGAAGGAGTTTGGTCAGTTTTAAATTCATTTTTTCTATCTATTGTAGAAGAAATGACATTGCACTGATGATCTAATTGTTCAGAAGGATTTGGAAGCATGTCAGATTGTTCGGATTCATTATTTTTATATGAAGTGTATTGAGTTTTTGGAATATTTGGATTGAAATCAACTCATTTTAATTTATGAGAAGAAGTTGAAAATCTAGAATTTTGAAAGAAATTTCTAGATCTGCTTTCAGATCTAGAAGAATAAGACCTTGGAAGATTATTTGATGAAGAACCTTTGTCAAAAATAACTTTGATACGTCCATCAGAAAATGAAATAATTTAATCTGGAATAGTTCTAGTAAGTACATATATTGGAGTTTGAGCATTCTCAAAATCCCATCTAGTCCTCTAACTTGAAGATTCCATGGTATCTTTTTGGGAATCATGGTATTTGAATGAAGCGAGTTGACATCCAAACTTTCTTCTTTAGGAGATGAGCGAAGAGCCCAAACATTTAATTGAGTATTCATAAACTTATTGTTTATCATGTATAATAGATCAAATGCTTTTGATCGATCATCAAACTCGAGATTTTTAGTTTGAATATGAAGATTAAGAGCGTTATGATGTGTGATTTACAATTAAAGAAAAAGTAATCAATAATGTACAACTTTGCTAGTGTGTGATTTTTAATTAAAGAATTGAATGGTGCTTTACAGCTGTACGATAGTCTTTTGAAAACTTCATCTTTACGCTCCTCCTTTTTTGGCCTTTTTGGTGATAATTGTCCTTCAAGTACTATTGATATGTCCTTGCCTTTCCTTTACGTCTTTTATTCTTTTGTTATTTTTCAATTATTGTACTTTATCTGTCCATCATCTCTATGTAGTCTTCATCCGTTTCATTAGTTTTGCCATCAGATATATACTCTTCAAAAGTCATGATACATATCATTTATTTTTCTCTTTTTTTAGTAAGACCCAGCCTCAAAAGTCACCCAATTTCATAGCATTATTCTGGTAGATTACATTTCTTGGGAAATGTAAATCAATTGCTCTATGTTTCAACCCCCCAATTTGACGTAATTATTTATACAAAAAACGTAAATAGCAAAATAAACACCAAATACCATAAACAAGCTAAAATTTCAAAGTCATCATACGAAATTACATGTCCAAATAAATTTGTTCCAGATTTCGAATAAAATGAACGATTTCGAAAAAATTTAATAAACTAAGGTTACTGCTAAAATTTAGAATTCAAGGCACGTTACACCGGATTCGATTTATTAATTCCAAATGTCTGGCACAACGACTGTACTTCATCGCCCGCCAAGCAACGACCCATTCTAACCTGTGGAGTAGGGAAAATTGGTGAGTATATGGGAATACTCAGTAGGACATAAAAAAATATAGTGCAATCCCGAATAAAATATTTAAATCATACGTCAAGAAAAATCATACTGTCATATCTTTAGAAATCGGTAAAAGCTCATATCATATCATATCATTTGTACCGTAATGGCCATATCATCATATCATAGAATATCATATCATGTCTCTAACTTTCACAATTATAAAATTTCATCAACATGAAAGAAAAATAATTTAAACAGGATAAATCAACTGCACCTCGTTTCCTACCTTGTAATATTAAATTCTAGAAGGATGAAATTTTCGAAATCACGTTCCAAATTTCTTTTTCCTGCCTCTCTGATGTGGTTACCGTGCATGAATATAGTTTTGTGTGTGTGTGTGTGTGTGTGTGTGTCATCCATTATGCATGTATCTATATACATCGGCAATAACATGATCTTCAAGAGTTGGCACGTAGTGGGAAACATGTGGGATAGGGTAGTTGGATAAAGGTGGGGGAAACAAAATATCAAACAAAATATTTGACTAAGTCTTGTTAATCAATACATTTTCATATACGTGGTAGTACTTACATTGAAAGGAGATTAGTTCTCTACCCACTAGTCACGTGGCCTCCCATAAATCTCTACTTCTACTTCTTTTTTTTTAGTTTACTTAATCAATTAATATCCTATCCAAAAGTTGCTATGTGTCACCCCTAAAATATTTAAATTCATTAAATAACATAACTAAAATATAACTTAGGACAATATATTTCGACCTCGATAACTTGAATTCAGCTAATCCAAATTAACTTTTTTTGAGCCTAAAATACAAAATTAATTACGAGCTACCCAACGAGTCCAAAATTCATATACTTATCATTGCTCCGTCAATATTCAAATATTTGACATAATTAAAATTGAGATTTTCACTTTAGTCTCTTACTTCAAAATATTAAAAAATATAGCATGTGAAATAATTAATTCTATTTTATAAAAATAAATTTGGGACTGTACATGTGGGGCCAGCCCTTTTGTGAAAGTAATGCCCTGTACAAAGGGCATTACTCTTATTATAAATAGCAAATAAGACCATTCTCGTTCCATGGACAAATTTGTTAATCAACATTGAGTAGACCTACATCAGTCACACCATTCATCGCTCTAATAAAGTAAAATATCATGATCCACTATGGACAAATTTGTTGATCAAATGGAAAACATGAGAAAATAAAATATCAAGATCCACTATGGAACACGATTATTTCAAGAATAATGTTATTTGTAGTCGTTCACTACGACAGTCGCTCTACGTGGCATACACAGACATATGGTTCTTTGATGCACGAGTCAATAAAAAATTACTACATTAATACATCAAATAACTATCTCTCATGTGTATGATATGTACGACGATTGTCGTAGTGTGCGACAACTAATAGCATTACACTTATTTCAATTATCAACTGTGTGGCAATTACACCAATCACACCACTCATCATTCTTAGAATAATTTCCACTTTTTTATACATTATTTTCAATATCAGAACTAGATCAATCCAATTCCATGGACAAATTTGTTGATCAAATGGAAAACATGAGAAAATAAAATATCAAGATCCACTATAGAACACAATTATTTCAAGAATAATGCTATTTGTAATCGTTCACTACGACGTCGCTCTACGTGGCATACACAGACATGTGATTGTTTGATGCATGAGTCAATAAAAAACTACTACATTAACACATCAAATAACTATCTCTCATGTGTATGCTACGTACAACAAGTGTCATAGTGTGCACCAATTAATAGCATTACTCTTATTTCAATTATCCACTGAGTGGTAATTACACCAGTCATACCACTCATCACTCCATTAAAGGTGGAATATTTTTCACTTTCTTATACATTATTTTCAATAGCAGAACAAGATCAATCCGGTTCCATGGACAAATTTGTTGATCAAATGGAAAAAATATCAATATCCACTATGGAACATGATTACTTCAAGAATAATGTTATTTGCAGTTTCTCATTATGATAGTCACTCTACGTGGCATACAGATGACATGTGGTTATTTGATGCATGAGTCAATAAGAAAATTACTATATTTATACATCAAATAACTATATGTCATGTGTATACTACGTACGACGACTGTTGTAGTGTGCTATTACTAATAAGACTACTCTTATTTCAGTTATCCAATGAGTGGGCCTACACCTGTCACACCACTCATCACTCCATTAAAGTACAATAACTTTTACTTTCTGTGCATTATTATAAGAGTAATGCCCTGTGTACATGTTAGTACTTCACAGGGGCCTTACAGGCCCTTCACAAAGGGTGTACCCGCCCTATTTTTTTTTTAAAATACTTGGGGGCCCGTCCCTTTGTGAAAGTACAAAGGGCATTACTCTTATTATTAATAGAAAACAAGACCAATCTCGTTTCATAGACAAATTTGTTGATCAACACTGAGTGGGCCTACACCAGTCACACCTCTCATCACTCCATTAAAGTAAAATATCAAGTTCTTCTATGGACAAATTTGTTGATCAAATGGAAAACATGAGAAAATAAAATATCAAGATCCATTATGGAACACGATTATTTCAAGAATAATGCTACTTGTAGTCGTTCACTACGACAGTAACTCTACATGGCATACACAGACATGTGGTTGTTTGATGCACGAGTCAATAAAAAATTACTATATTAATACATCAAATAACTATCTCTCATGTGTATGCTACGTACGACGAGTGTCGTATTGTGCCACAACTAATAACATTACTCTTATTTCAATTATCCACTGAGTGGCAGTTACACCAGTCACACCACTCATCACTCCACTAAAGGTAGAATAATTTCCACTTTTTTATACATTATTTTCAATAGCAAATCAAGATCAATTCGGTTCCTTGAACAAATTTGTTGATCAAATGGAAAACATGAGAAAAATAAAATATCAAGATCCACTATGTAACACAATTATTTCAATGCTATTTGTGGTCTTTTACTACGATGTCGCTCTACGTGACATACACAAACATTTGTTGTTTGATGCACGAGTCAATAAAAAACTACTACATTAACACATCAAATAACTATCTGTCATGTGTATGCTACGTACGGCGAGTGTCGTAGTATGCGACAACTAATAGCATTACTCTTATTTCAATTATCAGTGGTAATTATACCAGTCACACCACTCATCACTTAATTAAAGTACAATGGCCGGCCCACCCTTTGTGAGGGGATGTGAAAGTAAATAAGGCTCTGTTTGATTGTGCAAAATTTTTCATAGAAAATGGAAAACAAATTCCAACTTCTACTTTTGTCTTATGTGATACACTTTTTTCCATGGAATTCATTTTCTTGGTTTGGCTCACACACTCACATTTTCCTTGGTTTTGTAGAAAACCAATTTCCACCAATTTGGTGGAAATTGATTTTCTAGCTTTCAATTGGAAATTTTTTTAGACACAATGGTAAAAAAATTTATCACTTTTATTGACAATTTTCATGCAAAACAAAGCCAACAAATGGTATTCAGTATGATATTTTTTTGTATTTTTTTTTTGGCAATTGGAACAAATTCTAGACCCAATGGTAAAAAAAATTATCAATTAAATGGACAATTTCCATAAAAAATGAAGTCAAACGGACACCAAACTTTCAATATTTTTCAGGTGAAAAATTATACCAATCAAACNAGAAAAAATTATCACTTTCATGGATAATTTCCATAAAAAAAAATGAAGCCAAACGGAATCAAACTTTCAACATTTTTCAGGTGAAAAATTATACCAATCAAACACAATTAATTACAATTCACAGTAAAATAAATTCTAGACAATTTAGGCCATGTCTGTTAGAAATTTTTTTCCCCAAAAAATCAATTTTTGAGCCTTTATTTTCAAGCATTAGGGTCTCACCATGACACATTGGAGTCAAACATTTCGGCTACACAGTGAAAGCAACGGTCCGAATTACAATTAATAGTGTACCCAGACAAACTCTTAAATCCTTGTAATTCATTTTCTTTTCACCAAAATTCTACATTTGCAATTAAACGGACCCTAAATAGCAAATAAGACCAATCTTGTTTCATGGACAAATTTGTTGATCAACACTAAGTGAGCCTACATCACCAGTCACACCACTCGTCGCTCCATTCAAGTATAATAATTTGTAATTCTTTATGCATTAGGGTCCGTTTGATAGGCAAATATGGAAAACAATTCTAATTTCATGTTAGTTGGAAAATAAAAATACACCAAACCCATGGAAATTCATTTTCCATGAAATCAAAGAAAATACAATTTAAAATGGTTTACCTTGAAATTCGATTTCCATTTTCACGCAATCAAAGAGGGCCAATTCGTTTTTCTCATATATGACGTTTTCCTCTATGGAAATTGAGGGAGTTAAATGTTTCAATGGCCACTAAACTTTATACTATGTCACGGCTTAGCCACTGAACTTCATTAATTGTCCCATTGGCCACTGAACTTTGTTCCGTCAAACTCCATCACTCACTGGATGAAAATCGTTAATAGACGTGCCTACGTGGACGGCGAAAAAATTAGCTGGCCAGTTAAATCTTTTCCAAGTGTACACGTGAATTTCCAAATCAGCCAAACATACATTATCAATTAAGCAGCTCCAAACCCTAACCCCTGCACCCCCAAATCCATTTCATTTCACCTCGTGGGAATTGAAAATCCCTGCAAATTGGGGCAAAGTCTGAGAAGGTTATGCCGCCTCAAGAGAGCTGTGCATCTTCATCTGTTCTATCGATGGCTTTGATTTCTCAGAATTCATGTCTTTCCCTGTTACCAACTTTTTTGGAGTCGACCACAAGTGAGTATTTATCAAATCAATATGTAGATTCTTTCCATACTAAAAACCTTCACAATAGAAAGGGTATACCAGATGAGCCGATTAATGATGTGGTCCCTAAACTTGTAAGCCAGAAAGGCAAAGGAATAGGTGATTACTGAAGATCCTGAAAGGTGCATACCAAATCGGGTTGAGTGCGATCCAATCCATATGGAGTCTTTTGTTGTTACTTTGGATAAAAATTGCAACATTTCTGATTTTGATGGAAAAGCCATTGTGTTGGATAATCATGATGAAACAAGTAGCGACCAAATTAAAGAATGCGTTGACACGGGTTTCAATGAGCCTGATGATGAAGATGGTTCTTTGCAAGATTCATTACCAAGACGAGATTACAGAAGTTGGACTTAACAAAAAAAGCTCTAATATTGTCTTTCCAGGCTGCAACAAGAAAATTCACTGCATTGTGGAAGAATCTGAAGTTTGTACTAGTAAATGTTTAGCAGCAGGTGTGGTGATGGTTTTGCATATTCATGTTAAGAAAATTACTTAGAAGTGATGTACATTCCTGTAGAACATATAATGGATGTAATGTGCATTTGTGTTAAGAAATTTAGTTCAATTGAAATGTCAAGATGTTCATGTCCTGCCTTCTGGTTTCATGCACCTTATGCTTAAATTGGTGAAAAGCTCCTACAAAAACAACATAGTGTTGAATGAAATTTCTCAGCTTAAATTGGTGAAAAAATCAAGGTAATCTTCACAAAGGATGAGCAAATGACTTCACCATAATCAAGTCATAACATAAACATTTGTTTATAAACATTAGGGAATGTNAATCAAGGTAATCTTCACAAAGGATGAGCAAATGACTTCACCATAATCAAGTCATAACATAAACATTTGTTTATAAACATTAGGGAATGTGAATCACAACATTAATTTCAGCAAATTGGCCAAGAAAATTCAAACATGCTACAAGGCTCTGTACACTAGCTGTTGAGGTGGAACAATCAAATAAACTAGCTGTTGAGTGTTTAGTGCCCATGAACCACTTAAGGAGCCAGGAAAAGATTTCATATATTTTACACTTTTCATGACATTCTTAACAGATAATAAACAATTCTAAGCCAAACTGAAAAGGAATGTGATCATAATGCATTTTTAGCTTGCTGAAGTTTATGAAACACTATTTTATAAGACTTTGGAAGGAATGTCCTTTATTGGTGATGGTCATGAAAATAAGGATATAACTTTTATTGCAAAGTCTTAAACCATAAATATCAGGTCATCACCATTCTGAAGATAAGACTCACATCTTGGCCACCTCAATAACACATTGCAGACAGGTTAATTCAGAGAGCTTCAATTTTTCAATCTCTCTGTTGATATGGTTTTGACACCCCCATCAGCATAACAAGAAAACTTGTTAGTACAAAGAAACATAGAAAATGAAAATGAATTTGATAAGAATAAGACTCTGTACACAACCAAATACCAATATATTAAAAGTGCACTGTGAGACATAAAAATCAGATTGAATCAATGAATTTCTATTTCATCATCATCCTATTACAATCTAACAAACGTGACAATTTGATACAAAGATGTTTCTTTTCAACAATCTCAATCTCTGTATGAATCCTATACCAATCTTTAATTGTTCAAAAGCATTATCCTTAAAATTATTGACTCTTTCAAGAATCAATTCTTTCTGGGAAATGGGCATTTTTATTCTGCAAATCCTCTTTTAAAACACTACAAATTCAGTTGGGCTGGAGATGGAATCTGTTGGAAATGTAGCGTCGGAAGCCTGTTTCTTCTGTGCAGCAAGGGCATCTTTCCCAGCCCACCTGGGGATTTTCGACATCCTTTATGTTATGACTTGAAGTGAATTGTTCTTAACTCAAATAAGCCCAAGAAACCTGTTTCTTCTGTGCAGCAAGGACATCTTTCCCAGCCTCACTTGCATACCTTACAACAAAATCTTGTCAGTGGTCCACTAAAATGGTTGAATTCACCTGAACGGTCCATGCCCACGCCCTCAAGAATGTAGAACAATGATGGATTGTTTGTTCACATACTTCGCGATTCGATTTTGGGGATTAGGGTTCTTGAGGTGAAGTTTGGGATCGCGACAGAGAAGAATAGTCGATTGTTTGTTCACATACTTTCGATTCGATTTTGGAGGTTAGGGTTCTTGAGGTGAATGTTTGGGGATCAATTGAATTGGGGAAGATGATTTGTTGAGGTGAAATTAGGGCTCTAGCAAATGGATTTGGGAGGAGAAACTGAATTTGCCATTTGTAGGATTTTAATTTTGTTTTTGTCAAGTCATTTTTATGAAATTGGTAAAGTCGTGTTTGGTAAGGTTCAATTTAATTTTGGTGACGTGGAAGCTGATTTGATACTAACTTATCACTTGGAAAAGATTTAACTGGCCAACTCATTTTTCCGTCATCCACGTAGGCACGTCTATTAACGATTTTCATCCGGTGAGTGATGGAGTTGGACGGAACAAAGTTCGACGGCCAATGGGACAATTAATGAAGTTTAGTGAGTAAATAGTGACATAGTATAAAGTTCAGTGCTATTGAAACATTTAACTCGAAATTGAGGCAATCCAACTGGGCATTATTATAAATAGCAAACAAGACCAATCTCGTTCACAAATTTTCGTTCACAAATTTGTTGATCAAATGGAGATTTTGGCAAAAAACCTTTATGATGAAGAAGAATCTAAACGCTGCGCGTATGCATTGCAGCTGGTTACTTCTTCGGCGCTACCCTTCTTGTTGAATACAGCAATGGAACTCAATGTATTCGAAATTCTTGCTAAAGCTGGGCCTTCTTCACAAATGTCACCTCGTGAGATTGCGTCCCATATGCCCACTATTAACGCCGATGCACCCGCTATGCTTGATCGGATGCTTCGGCTCCTCGTTAGCTACTCAGTGCTAACTTGCTCCGTCAGTGATGGCCAACGACATTATGGGTTGGCACCAGTGGCCAAATACTTTGTGCGGAATGAAGATGGGGTTTCACTTTGCCCTCTTATGTCCTCGCTTCAGGATAAGGTCTTCATTGAGAGCTGGTCAGTTCCATTATCTTTTATTGATAGAGGTTACCTTGGCTTGTTATATGAATGAGATCAGAATCATCAGATTAACTGTATCTCCATTACATTCATAAATGGAACGAATTATGGATGTTTTGAAATTAATGGAAATATAATCTACTTTCATTAAGGGATTCAATAGATAATCCGAAACAGAGGATCTTGAATACTATTCAAAATTTAGGAGCACTAACGGATTAAGTTACAGCGTATTGTTTTTTGTTTAAAAAAAGAAAATGCTTACCTCACTGGATAAGAGTCGTGGCTTTGCCCCTGTGACATCCCAACAATAGTTATTACAAGTCTATTAGGACTTAAACTTAAAGCTAGAATATTTCGCTTAATGAACACTTTTCTTTCGATGTGATACTCTCGTAGTGCTAGCCGATCACGAGAGGAAGTGCAATACTCATTGAACCCACCTTTGATATGTCAAGTATCGTTCACGATGATCAAGTAATACTTCCAATAAAAATTGTCATAATGATTTCAAGATAAGATTATCACGTATTAAGTCTTTTAACCAATAAAACAGTGTATTAGGAACCATCAATGTTCCTAATTAAACTATGAGTGTTTGAATATATTGAAGTTCTTCAGATCACAAGATCAACTTATGTGATAGCTCCATAATAGGTTCAAATTAAAGGATGCGGTGCTTGAAGGAGGAGTTCCGTTCGACAAAGTTCATGGAACTCGTGCATTTGAATATTTTGGAAAGGACCCTAGGTTCAATGAAGTTTTCAATCAGGCGATGACAAACCATACAGCTGTTGTTATGAAACAAATTCTTGAGCACTACAAAGGTTTCGAGAATCTCAAAACTTTGGTCGATGTAGGTGGGGGTCTTGGCGTCACCCTCAACATGATCACCTCCATATATCCTACCATCAGTGGTATTAATTTTGATTTGCCACATGTTATTAAAGAGGCACCGTCCTATCCTGGTATGAATTTGTTATTTCAATCTCGTTTAGTAATTGTGCAATTATATTTAGTGGCAATGCGTTAGTCGGCTACCATTTGGTAATTTTGCTGGTTAAGTTATATTCTGAATGATATAGAAAATGATAATTTATGTTAACATGCCTTTATTTTTTACGTTGTGATATTTTAATTTTTCAAATTATGTGTAAAGGTTGTAGGACCTTGTGCACAAAGTATGATTTTTAATATCTTAAAAACAGACAAATAGTTATAGGTAAATTTTTGAGTTCGAAGAATGTGGAACTCTACTAACTAGTAATAGCTTATCAATGCTTGAAATTGAAGTTAAAATTTTGAATGCAGGTGTCAAACATATTGGAGGAGACATGTTTGAGAGTGTTCCTGGAGGAGATGCCATTTTCATGAAAGTAAGTTGAAAAATTCCATATATTGCTGACTAAATTGGTGTTTGGGGATGATATAGTGATATAATGTTGTTTATGTAAGTATAATGGCAGTACGCATCTGTGTCTGAAAATTATCGTGTCATGTCGGACCCTGACACTCCAAGATCCAACAAGCCATGTGTCACGTCACATTTTTCTATTTTTTTAATTTTCGCCAGCAAATCTTAGGATTTCAAGTATTTGTCTCTCCAAATGCTTATCTTACTGTGTTGGTCAAAATAAAAGTAAGAATATTTGTGAAGAGGAAAACAATCCAAACTATACGTGGATTTTTTTCTCATAATTTTTATTGACAATATGACGCTGCAGACCGTTTATTAGTCTTGAAGATATTTTATCTAAAAGTGGTAACCATTCTTGACAGTGGATACTTCATGATTGGAGTGATGACCACTGTTTGAAATTGCTTAAGAATTGCTACAAGGCTATACCTGAAGATGGAAAGGTAATTGTTGTTGAGGAAATTCTTCCAGTTGAACCCGACACTAGTACCTCCGTGATTGCCACGAGCCAATCTGATCTAGTTTTGATGACCCAATATTCGGGGGGCAAAGAGCGATCAGAAGTCGAGTTTCTTGCGTTGGCAAAGGGAGCTGGCTTTAGAGGCATAAGTTCAAACTGTTGTGTGTGTAACTATTGGGTCATGGAATTCCATAAGTAAACTGCTGGAGTGGAATGTGGTGTGTGTTTCTTGTTTAGGAACTTCAATTTTCATCTTGATATACTGGTTAAAGTACTTTACAGTCGTGGGTTTAAATAATATATTTCAAGTTTGTTGTAATTAAACATAACAAACTTTCAAGGTTGTTATCTTGTGTGGTAAGCAATTTTCTACCATGTGTATTAGGGCAGGTTTGGCAAGACTTTTGGAAGGATAAAATCTGGTCAATTTCCAGCACTGATTACACTTCTGAACACAAAAGCAAATGCGAAATAATTTCCTGTTATTTAGCACATTGTAATCACTCAAATGCTTCTCGTTCACAAAGATGGGTGAAATAAAAATGGGTACAGCTACAGAACAGTAGTGTAAAAGGAAACATAAGATTATTTAATATATGTTCATTGCTTACAGATTAAGTTAACAAAAAGAAGCGCGATTACTGTCGATGTGCAATGCTGCCATGTATATTTTTCCTTGTTCGAGCTGCAGTGTTTTCCCGGAAATTTCCTTTCAGCTGGTTCCGATAATTTCCTTATATGTGTCTTTGATTTTCTGTACCAAGACTTCCCTGAAATTCATAAGATCAACCTATACCTTTTAGAGTCAAACTCTATTGAATTATATGCTAGATTTCGTATAAGAGAAGAAGGATTACCTGTCTGGTTTGAAAACTAGGTTCTTGTATGCAAACCACTGTAACAAGTAAAAGAATGCAAGATCCATAAGTTGAACTCTTCAGTTTAAGAAACATTCTAATTACTCGTATGTGTTTATAATTTTTTGGAGGGGAAATTGTATCAGCGGTCACAAACCTTTGAGTTTTTTTTTTTTTGCAGACTTTAACCTTCAATTTTGCAAACATAAGCTAATTTTCCAAAGGTTTGGGATCGTTAGTGGTATAAATTGAAGGTTAAGGTAAAGTCAACCAAAAACTGAAAGGTTTGAGGTAGCTGCTGCAATTTTCCTTTTTTGGGGGGGTTTTTTTTTGGGGGGGGGGGGGTATACCTGCTTCAAGAAAAGAGCTGCAGTGATGGAA